>MU385724.1:0-88831 GCA_022497155.1 Whalleya microplaca
GGGGCTACTGGATTGAGGGGGGGGGCTTTGAGGGGGATGGGGGGGGGAGGAGGGCGGAGTCATCTGTGGCTTGCTCTTCGTCGTCGTTATTGTTGTTGTTGTGGTTGTGGTGGTGGTGTTGCGTTCCGGAATCACGCCGGGGACCAGGGGCAGAGGTCCGGCCTAGTGCGCCTTCATACTTGGCGGCGGTCTTCTTCTCGACGACCGCGAGCCGCATGAGGAAGTCGAGGGCCAGCACGCCGGCGGCGACGCCGAAGACGCCCGCGGACCCCGTCTTCTCGTACAGCGCGCCGCCGATCACGGGGGCCAGGAGTTCGCCTATGGAGATGAAGGAGAAGATCTGATTGATGCGCCTAGTTAGTCAACATGTATACACACACATAAACATAGACGGGGTTAAAAGTAAAGAGAGGAAAAAAGAGATCCCTACGGATCCAACAACCTTCCCCAAATTCACCGGCCCCACCGTATCAAGCACCATAGCGAGCCCAACGGTCCAAAACACAGCGGCACTAACGCCCTGCAGCACCCTCGCAACCACAAGCACGGCAATACTTTGCCTAAACGCCAGCATCACCGTGGCAGCCAGCAGCGCGCCCAGGCCGCCTAGGAACGGCATCTACCGTCCGTCCGCGCGGCCGGCCACCCAGCCCGCGGGCACGGACGAGACCACCGAGGCCCCCGCGTACGTGCCCGACACGTAGGATTGGATCTCGGGCTCGGGGACGGCGAGCCGCGTGCGCAGCATGAAGGGGAGTATGAGGACTATGAGATTGTATAGGAAGACTGTGAAGAGCCCGATTGCTGCCGTGGCGAGGATGAAGAGCGTGTTTGAGCGCTGGCGGAGGGGGGGGGGTTTGTAGGGGGACATTGTGTCTGGGGAGTTAGGGGGGTTAGGGGGGGCATTGGGTTTGAATTGGGGGAGGTACATATGTATGTTATATGTATGTTTCTTTGAATAAGAGCCCTTGAGATGTTGAGATACATGCTAGTGGGCAAGAAGCTCATGTCTCGGGTCATCTTGTCATATTCCTGCAGATCAATGACCTCATACATCAGGTACTTGTTGCATGACAGCTACAACAAGGAACAAGTCTCGATATTGATATCAAAACGTGAAATCATTTCAATATGAACTCCTAGATCATCAGCGAAACATCAAATTTTAGTATCTGTGACCTACATCGTGAGGTCGTAGAACCAAATTCATGTATGCCTCCGTTTAGCTCAAGGTGTGGTGTGTCTACCCGACATACGCAACACAGGTATCAACTCTCACTGGTAATCCGGCAATGTTTTCCTAGCTAGAAAATGTATACGTAACACACATCATGAATTTATGACTTGTGAACAGAGCAGAGCCACTTGAGCAGCTTCGCGAGTTGAAGGTTCCACTTGTCCGACGACGAGAACCCTCACACTCTGCCTCTTGCCGTGCCCTGCCCTCCCGCAACCCAACTCACCATTTTTCAGCAATCCACAGCCGAGCTCGCCTACTTCATCATATACGGCGGCACGGTCTCATACTGCTCCCACTCCTCTGGGATCTTCAGCACCGCCGAGCGGACATAGATATGCACGGCGCCGCCCCAATCCAGCCCCTCGACGCAGCCGCCCTTGATGCTGACCGACTCCCGCGGCGTGCCATCGGCGTCCACGATGCGGTGGAACAGGCGCGAGCCGCAGCGCGCGCAGAAGTAGCAGTCCATGGTGGCGCCGGCGTCGGTGCGGCGGGAGTAGCAGCACAGCTGGGCCTCGAGCTCGGCGGAGAGCGGGAACAGGCCCGCGGAGGGGAAGATGGCGCTCGTGCCGAAGGCCGAGGAGGATTGCTTCTGGCACTCCGTGCAGTGGCAGTGGAAGAGCGTCGTGGGTTTTGCGGTTGGGGTTGGGAAGGAGACCGTTCCGCATTGGCAGCGCACGGTGAGGGGCTGCTGCTGCTGGTCGGTGGTGGTGGTGGACATCTTGGGGTAGGTGGTGGTGAGTGAGGTAGGTTGCTCTGTCGTGAGGCAAAGACTTTGTAGACAGGTTTGTTACTTGTGACCGCTTACTATGAGACTGATTCACTAGAAGTTTGCTCAGTTAAAGCTTGGGTAATTTGCTGAAAGATCTGGAAATTGGAGATATAAAGGCAGATATCCGAGTTGCTGTATCTGCTCCAATGAGGTGGAATACTAGCAACCCGATGGTTGAACTAGACCCCGACCAGCTTCTCCATTTTGCCTGATAGAGTTCGGCAAGTTCTCCTAACCAAGGACTTGACGAATCTAGCCGCCCATACATTATATAGCAATGAAGGCCAATATATAATAGAGCTCTTCTCATGCCAATGCAATGAAAGTAAGGCTAGTTGAGCGCCCTCTTGCTACACCAAAACTACGGTGTTGTAGCTTGTAACCATTCTTGATCAATATCAGACTCAACTCTTCGACCTTGTTGATGAGATGAATATGGGCTAGATCATTCTGAATCTGGTCTAATAAGTATAATTTGAGAAATCACTGATGATATCAAGGGGACGAAATACACGGAGGATTAAGTGTAGTCTCAGAGTAAGTAGTATGAGTGATACAAGCTCATAAAGCTCGGTGACATCAAAGGCGACTAGCCCACATGAAGAGGTTTTGAATAACGAGGGGACAAAAAGAAGCAAAAAAACGTAAGTCGGCAGTTGTAAAGCAAGAACGAAAAACCCGAATAATATAATATTCCACTGAGTAAAGCAAGGAAAGAATGTGCTCAGATGCAGACCAGAAGAGTCCCAAGATATGGATGTAGCTTCAACAAGTAGTGGGTATAAGGATAAATATCTTAAAATGCATATACGCATCCGTTATTCATCTATGCGAGCTTTAGTATGCTTATCCGCTTATCCGCTTATCCCCTTGCCGGGTAACGCGCACAGAGGCAGAAATCGAAAACTTGCAACTCTTCATTCACAGCCCCACCGAAACGAACGACTTTTTCTCCTTCCGCTCCTCGATCATCGTGAAGGACCTCGCGACCACTTCAAGATGGATTCCGAAGACCCCCAAGAGCGTCCCGAGGACATCATCAACATCATAAATGGGTTAGAGAGGTACAACCCCGAGGCGGTCGGCCACCTCGAGGACTACCTGCGCCACCAGTGCGAGAACAGATACACCGACTCCAACGCCAACCGGACGCTGCTGAAGCTGTAAGTAGATATATTTGAGACTGATGTATTTATCACTCTATTCATCTGCTGGAATGATGATCCATTGTCAACGTTTCCTATTACCTGACCCACGGTCGAGGGCCTAATACACCCTCGCCGTCTGATGTCTTTTATTAGCTCTATCTGACCCAACCACTCCTCTCTATACTCCTCCTAACTGCTTCTCCCTATATAACCGAAGAGTAGACTTGCTGACCACCGCCTTCCGCTCTCAAAAAACAGATACCAGCTGAACCCCGACCGCGTCAAAGACGAAGTAATAACGAACATCCTGGTGAAAGCCCTAACCTGCTTCCCCTCGCCGCAATTCTCGCTGGCGCTGCACCTGATCCCGCCGTCCCTGCTAGCCCCCAACTCGCGCGCCGAGCTGCCCGAGGCGATCGCGAAGCTGCGCGAGCTGAGCAACCAGCTGCAGGGCGCGCAGTACGCGCGCTTCTGGGCGCAGCTGGACTCCGACGACCTGTACGCCGACCTGACGACCGACATCGAGGGCTTCGAGGAGCTGATCCGCGTGCGCATCGCCACGCTCGTCTCCCACGCCTACCGCGAGATCGACCTGCCCATCCTCGAGCAGTGGCTCGGCATGGACGGCCCCGCCGCCCTGCGCTTCATCACCGACACCGCCGGCTGGAAGGTCGAGGGCGGCACCGTCAAGGTCCCGCGGAACGCGGAGAACGAGGCTAAGAAGTCCGAGGTCCGCGAGGATGTCAATGTCGATATGTTCTCGAGGGTCATCCGCCGGGCGTGGGAGGAGACCATCTAACCTCCTTAAGCTAAGCGGGAAAGAAAAGGATGGTGGGATGGATTTGGTGGGTGTGCGGATTTTTACGTTTCGGCTGGCATTAGGAAGATAAGACGAGTAAACACTTGTCTGGCGTTGGGGGGATACAATCAATCAGCTCAGCGGTCTGATATGGACTCGACGGGCTTTGCTCTGCTGTTGTTCATAGATACGTACTTATGAGAAGCAGAACGAAATGAAAAAAACTTGACGATCACGTATGAATGTCTCCTTTGGTATGTGCTCGTGGCTGGGCATTCGTATTTGTTCTTTTAGTAGTCTGAAGGAGAGCCCAGTAAGTTTCGAGACTTGGGGGTTTAGTAGAACACCTGGTTGATAGACATTCACATATAACATCATCACGACCAACACATGGATAGCATATAATATGTATGCATATGGTATCATAACTTCGTATTATTTTTTCTCTCCACTCATTCAACTCGTTGAATCTGCAAATAACACACACACACACCATCATCGTCTCGAACCACCACCGCCCAGCTCCTCCCACTGCACCCCAACCCACTCCTCCAAATACCCAACCTGGCCCTCGCCCACGCCCCGTTTCTGACAATCCTTCTCGCAGACCCCGACAATAACCGTGCCCCAGTCCATGCCCTCGAGCCCCGTCCCCTCCTCCTCGGCCTCCAGCTCCGCGATCGCCTGCGGCACCAACTGGACCTCGAAGACGCGAGCGGCGCCGCAGTTCACACAACACCGCATCCAGGTCGCACTCCCGAGACTGTGCACCCCGCCAAGGCCACCGGCACGCCCGGGGTTGAGCAGCTGTCCGACGTCGTCCGTGCGCGAGTACAGCAGCGGCTCGCCGCCGAACTCGTAGCGGATGGCCTGCTCGGGGTTCTGGGCGAGCCGGTCCGCGAACCGCTGGAACGTCTGGTCCATGGTGCTCTCGAAGACCTCGCGCTCCTCCCTCCCGCCCCCGCCCCCGCCGGGGGGTGGGGAGGAGGAGAGGTCCAGGCGTGTCGAGGCCGGGAGCGGGGACGGGGACCTTGGGTCGAAGGTCTCGTAGGCTGCGTCCCAGAGGTAGGAGGTTGGGTAGGGGGTCGGTTGGTCCGGGGACGGGGGCCAGGGGGACGGTGGAGTGGTGGCGGGTGTGGATGTGGAGGAGTCGGTGGTGGCGAGGTTGAGGGAGAGCGCTGAGGCGAAGGTTTGCGGGAGGTTGGTGAGGGCTTCTTCGGTTGTTTTGGCTGGTGCGGGAGAGGGAGAAGTCGGGGGGTCTGGGTTCGTCTTCGCTGCGGAAGTTGAGGGAGGAGGGGGACTGGCGAAGGGGTTTCCCGGGCTTGCGAACGGGTTATTGGGCGCGCTCGAGGTCGATGTCGAGGTCGAGAAGGGGTTAGCGGACCCCAAGGAAGACCCCATCGTCTTTGCGCCGAAGAGGGTCTCGCCTAGGTTAGACGGCGGTTTAGGCGCTTCCTTGGGCTGCGGCTTGTCCCCTTCCTCTTTCTTCTTCTCTCTCGTAGATGAATTGGGTACATCGCTACCGGGAGCTACGCGCACGCTGCGCAATGCCCGAATACTGCCATCTCTCCGCCGACAGCTCTTCTTCTTGCACGAGAAGACGTACAGCCGCCGTTCGTGGCCGGGGAACCGGTCCGGCAGTTCGGCGTTGAGCTGTAATAGGAGGACCATGAGGTCCTTGCAGATCTTGCATCTGGCGAGGGAGGCCGAGGGTGGTTGGCTCGGATCTAGCCACTCCTGATTTCGTGTAAGTCATTGCTTGCTAACAGTTTTGTCCCGTGAGAACAGACGAGGCCGAACTTACTGGGCGGCCGCCAAGACGGCTGGTGTTGTCGTCGTCGCCGGGCTCTTTGGAGGCATAGCCGAGGAGCACATTGGTCTCGGTAAATCCGTCCTCCTCACCATCAGACGATTCGCTGTCGTACGGCGCCATCTGGTAGTTGTCGTCTTGATCACGAGCTGTCCCGTCGCGGTTTAGTCATCATCACAACTTTTTTTCTCTTATCGCTTTGGAGGGGTAGAGGGGCTTATCGCCTGGGCAGCTGGTCTGTGCGGTGAAAAGTCAGATATCTGGACTGGCAGCTGGCAGCACTTGGCCTCTTATCAGTTCCCTTCCCCCCTATTCCAATCTGAACGTGAAGATCCAGCCTCTCCAACGAGAACTCTGCCTACCACCATATACATATTGACCGTTGTCGCTCTCCATTCTTCCCTCAATCAATCGCTTTAGCATGGTTATTCTAGTATTTTTATGTCATATAGATATCTTAGCCACTGTCGGTAGATATATGCACTTATATTAGTTGTAGATCGTAAATATCTTCAAAGGCTTGATATCATTTGATACGAAAATTTTACTGCTGACTTTAGCATGAACTATTGATTCTGTCGATAATGAGGCTGTCAGGTTAACCCTTGAAATAATGTAAGAGGAGTAGCTCTGGTAGTGAATTTATGCATTTGTCGAAATCCCTTAGGGCGATCCTATAGATATGCATTTCTTCTACAGTTATGGCTTCAGAATACTTTATCTGGCCTTGCTAATATTGAAGCATTTCCATGTAGTGGGCTCTTCCTGCTGTATCTCCCCGCGGCGGAATTTTACATTTTTTCAGGGGGTAACCACCTGTCGCGACGGGCCCTGATTAACTGCCGTATGAAAAGAAGCACTTCAACAAATATCAGAGATAATAACCCATCAAAAAATGCGTAGGCCAGTCTACATCTATTGTCACCAATATTTTCCCAAGCCACAAAATACGGGATCTAACACCGTCTATATTATATATGAAATGAGTGTAAGACCATGTATTTCCTGTTAGGCCGGGGCACCATGGAGCTGTGGCTTAAAGTGTTGGTTTACTTAGGGCAGTTAATCTGGTGCCGGTAAACTAGGTAGTAGTCTGCGAGTAGAATGCGGAAGTATTCTCCGGATGCACATGGGCATCACGTAATTGGCCTTCTAGAATCACAAGGCAGTGCTAAAAAATATACGTGTATATATGTATACACACGTATACGAAGTTTGAAGTAGATCTGTCGCACAGATAAGCTTCCGGGCGGCCAATCACAAGCATTTAGCCTCAACTACAAAATGACACAAAAGTCCACCGCATATCCCGCATTTGAGAACCCTCATAACCCAACACCTTTGCTGACGATATGAGCCGGTTTAAAAGACATAATCATATAATTAGCTGGGACTCTATACCTAACATGTATAGTAAATTTCCTCCCCACCTGTTAGCTTAGATTTCCTTCCTTTTTCCTCCATCTTAATATTTCATAAAATACACAGGAATTAGGTCGCCAAGCCACCTTGACCCTTGTAATACGTGACACTAATAAGGCATAAACCACCACCGCTATTAGGATATGTGATCTATTGATGTATTATGGTTGTTATAGTTGTTAAGGTTTAGGCTAGTACTAACAGTGGGTACGATAGGAATACATGGTGTGCAGGGATCACGTGACAACCGCAGTACTTAAGCGTAACTTGAGGGACTTGTAGGGGTGGTCTATGCCCCTCACATATACCTACGCAAGATTAATTAGAGTAGTTAGCTTAGGAGATTCTCCCTCACTAATACAACGTTTTGCCTTACCTTTTGCCTCACTCCTAACTCCAGTTTAATAGACTAAGGCTAAGGAATAAAGCTTGTACACGAACCCTCGCAATTAATTAAGGTGGCAGGGTGAGGTGGCTACCATATAAAATTATATACCCCTTGTAATCCGTATTTTTAATTCTTTATCATGTAGCACCTAAGGGCGGACAGCCTTTAACGCCGGGCCGGGTAAAATACACTAAAAGTAGTAAAAACTTACCAACTTTACTTATATATATAACACGCTATAGCAGCGGGGTCACCTGGTAACCCCACTTATAAATAAAATAAATAAATTAAATAAAGCACGTATTTATATTAAAAGCTATAGCTTTCGGCTATAGCTATAAAGGTCTTTCTTTTTATTATTATTTTTTATTTATTAATATTATTTTTATATATTTTTGATTTTTTATATTAAATAATAACACCTGCTTTATTTTTTATTATAAAAATTAAATTAAACTAAAACTAATTATTTGCGAAATTATTTAGTTAATTATTATAAGGAATTATTACCTGTAAAATTATTTACTTAATTTTTATAAAAAAATTTTCGTTATTAAATTTAAGTAAATAACGATAAAAACGCGTTAAAGTTATCGAATTTAAGTAAATAATTTACGCAACCTTTTTCGCACGTTATTTCTTTATTACTTTTCTTTTACTTACATTAATATGTCGACCGTAAGCGTGTATAAGTTTTTAAGTAAATTTATTACTTTTATTTATAACGTTAAATAGTAGGTTTAAATTTAAATAAAGCTAAAACTTAAGTTATATTTATACCTCCGGATTTTGGTATAAATAGTTATAAAATTTAAGTATATAGCTTTTTATATATAAATATTAAAAAAACTTAAACTATACCGAATTTAGGTATATATAATAGCTTTATTACTTAAAAAAACCTGCCGAACTTAGGTATATAAAAACTTTTATATAGCTTTTACCGCTAATTTATTTACGTCTTTTTTATTTCGTTTTTTTTTATTTATATTTAATTATATAAAATATATTATTTCTAATATAAATTTATAATAATATAGTTACGTAATCGATATATTAGCGCTAATATATCGATATTAAAGCAGCCGTAAAATGTGCCTAATTTTAGTAACGAAAAAAAAGAGTTACCCGATTAATTTAAGGATTTATATATTTTTAGCGCGTTTTTTTAGCTAACGCGACTAAAGAAATTCGGTAATAATGCCGAAATAATTAAATTTTTAGATATAAAACTTACTAATAATGACTAACGGTTTATAAAAATTAATAAATATTTAGTTAATATTAAAAGTAATGTCGGTAAAATTATTTCGATAATATTTAAGCTAAATAGCTTTATCGATTTCTAACGTATATAAGAGGGAATTTTATTAGGAGTATTACTAAATATAGCTTTAAATTAGCGGGCGTATATATTATTTAGTTTTTTCGGCTTAAGTATAAAATTAAGCTCGAGATAAAGACAGTTTAATAGTCTTACTTTATTTAAAAACTTAAGTAACTAAATATATAAATTTAGGTATAACTTTCTTAAGCTTAAGCGAGAAAACATTAAGCAGTTTAATTTATATTATAATAACCCGAATAATATCGAAATAGTAATTAATAATTATACTTTTATATTTATTGACGTTTTTAATTTTTAGGAGCAAATTAATATATTTTTAAAAGACAACAATATAAAATAAAATAACGAGAAGCAAATATAGTCTTTATAGCAAATATTATTAAATAAAGTAGCAATTTTATAATAAAATAATAAGCTAATATAATAGCGACGTAAGAATTTGTATATATTAAAATTGGAAGCTATAATTAAAGCTTTAATAAAAAGATTTATATTAAAACCCGTAATTATTACGGAACGTTTTATAAATTTTAGCTTAATTTTTAAGGATATTATACGAGATAAATTTATATTAATATAGTATATTTAAAAGAAATTACGGTATATATAAGCTATAAGTATACTAGTTAAAAATAATCGCAATTAATATAAAGTAATGATATAAATATAGTTATAAATATTTTTCGATATTAAAAAGTTTTTTCGCGTATTACGAAAAAATGAAATACTTATTATATATATATAAATAGTAAAAAAGTTTAAATTATTATTAATTAGTTTAGCCGCTATTATTTATTTATATATTATTAAATTATATATATTATTTTTACTAATATTAAATAATTATTTCTAATAAAATTACTTTAAAACCTTATAATAAAATAGCAATTATAATTATTATTAATTAAAGGATTAATAATATAACCGAGTTTGCGAAAAAGAGTAGCGTTATCGGGATAACTGTAATAAACGTAATAAAGATAAACGCGATAATAACGCGCGCGATAATTATCGAAATAATATATATAGCAATAAGCGTTATAATAATAAAGCGCCTAAAGGATATCTCGATATATATAGGCCTAATTACCGAAGTTTTAACTAACGCGATAATCGACCTCGTAATAATTAACCCCGTAATATTAATCGAGGAAATAATTATTATAATTATAATTAAGGACGCGATAAAGTATATTTTACTAATAATATAAGCGTAAAAAAGTTAAGCGCGTTATTAAATAAAAATAGCGAATCGGATATAATATTAAATTATAAATAAACATTTTTAATATTTAATGTATTAAAAATTTATAAGTATTATAATATAATATTTAATATGTTATAGCTTTTTAAAAAGCACGCAAAAATATATTTATTAAATAAAGCTAAGGAAATTATTTAAACGTTATTTTTATTAAATCCGGTTTAATAAATATATAAGTATTATTATTAAGTTTTTACGTCTCGGAATAAGTTATTTCGTTATTTAAAAACGTACGATAATATTAAGGCCGGATAAATTTAACTATTGCTAGATTTTTTAAAGCTACTTTAAAAAGAAATCGCGCGAAAATTACTAACGGAAAAAATAAATAACGGACTTATTATTAAAATAACTTCTTCCGTAAACCTTTTTAATATTTATTTAAAATTTAGTTATATTTACTTTCGCGTTAAAATATAAGTATAACTAAATAGCTTAATTATAATAATATATATTAATTTAAAAATAAAACAAACGATAATTATGAGAAAGTGTTTAAAAACTTTTAAATACTTTATTATATCGTTTTTTAAAATACTAAAAAAGATTTAAAAAAAGCTAATCGAATTATTCGGATAAGTACGTTTTTTATTTTATTTTATAAAATATAATATTAAAAGTCGACTAATTTTTACGCAATTTATAAAAAAGAGATAAATTTTAATTTAATATTTTAATCGGGAATAATATATTTAATTTATATAAAGTAAATATTAATTATAAAAGTTTAATAATTATATTTAATATATTTAATAGATTTACGGTAAATTTTAAATATATTATATATAGTTAATTATATAAAAAAAAGGTTATAATATAGAATGTATGGGGTGGAGTAGTATATTATACGAAAAATGGAGATCTAACATTTAGGTTGTAGCGGAGCTACACCTTAAATGTTTAAGATTTCTTATCTTTTTTATTTACTTTATTTTATTTAAGCTAAGTTAGCCCTAAAGGGTAAGGGCCCGTAAGGCCCCGTATTAAATGTTAGGGGACAAGGAAAACCTTGTTGCCTTTAATAAGTCCCTTTAGAATTTAAGATTTACGGGGGCGACCTTTAGGCCGCTTACTAATTATAATTTTATTAGAAGCTAGATTAGGGTCGGCTTAAATGTCTATTTTACGTAGTGCCGCCTTTTTACGCGGCCGGCCGCGGGCTTTTTTGGGCATAGTTTTCTTGTCTTTAATTCCCGCTTTATTTTTAGCTTATTTTATTATTATACGTTTTTTTTAGCGTTTTTAGTATTCGGTAATAAGTTCTAGTAACTTATGTAATTGTTATTCCGACTTTTAGCTATTGTTGTAATATTTATACCCTTTTTATTTTACCAGATAGTTAAATTTATTACGCTTGCGGTTTAAGGTATGTTTTATAATAATTTCGATTTCGTAATTGTTTCCGTTCTTTCCGTTAGAATCTTTCTGTTTATTTTTAACGGGTTTAAGAGATGGCGCGTATTTATGGAAAGAATTTTTGCTATTGGGTTTAAGTGACAGATAAGCTATTAAAATAACCGGGTAAATGCCGATATTCTTATTCCCGAAATTAAGTTTATACGCGAGACGTTTTATACGTTTTTTGATTTTTTATAGTTTATGCCGCTATTATAAGTACTTTTTAAAAGGCTTGCCGGGCAAATAATATCTATTATATAAGTTTAGATATATTTCGTTACTTTTGTTAAATTTTATAGCCTTATGTTTGGTATTATATAAGCGTTTAGCTCGGGCTGTAGCAAAGTTTATAAATAATTTAATATTTTTACGGAAATGTTCTTTAAGGAATCGAATACTTTAATATTCTTCCGTATTTATAGTAGTTAAAGCGTTATTAGGTTTAAATAGTTTAAATCCGAATAGCTATTTATATGCGAAAGATTTAATTATATTAAAATATACGTTATTAAGGTTTTATTATAATGCGGGCATAAGATTTACTTAATTGAGTTCGGGATTTATAAAAGTGTAATATCGGATAGCTATTTTAACTGTTTGGTTTTTCTGTTTAAAGAGCTTATTGTTTTGCGGATAATAAGTAGTAATTATTAATAATTTAGCTCCAAGGGCCTTTTATAATCCTTTTTAAAAAGCTGATATAAATTTGCGATTACAATCGGAAATAATACTGTTAGGTACTCCTTAATCCGAAAGTAGTAATTACTTAGCTAGTATAGTCCCTTAGTTTTCGGCAATATATCTTTTATTTCCTAAAATTAGGAACGTTTATTTAAAAGTTATATAAGTAACTATTATTAAGGAATTATAGTACTTTTTATTTATGCCGTCTAACTATTATAGCGTATTTTTAGATATAACTTTAAATAGTCCCGTAATAAAGTTTATAGCGATAATACATATCGGTAAAGGGTTTTCCGGTTAGATTAGTTAATAATCTCCTGCTGCTTTATTACAATTAGTTCGGCAGAAGTTATATATTAAGTAGTACTTAATATAAGTTTTAATTTAGTAAGCTTTACAGGCAATTGCGTAATTTTTTAGCTTAACTAATATATGTTCCGTGCTTTAGTAGTATTTATTATTATATATTATAGCTAGAAATTCCCTAATTAAGTTATGCGGGATATATAAGCGATATTTGCCCTGTCGGTTTACGTTATAAATTAGCTTATTGATAACTGTAAATAGATAGCTGGGCTTTAAAAACGAGTTAACGTTTTTGTTATTTTTTTAAAATTTCTCGAGAATTTTACGAAACTTGGAATTTTTGGCGTACGCGTTAACGAATCTTTTCTATATATCCTTTTTTATTACTGTTTCGCTTGCTAGCTAAATTTAATCTAAAATTGGTTTTTTGTTCGAGCGTTATAGCTTCCCGTTTTTATTATAAATATTAGTTATATTATATAAGCGGTTAAATACGTCCGGTATAAAATTAAAGCGCCCCGGAATATAATAAATTTAAAAACTATATTAGGAAAGGTAAATAAATATGTTAATTAATCGATAGTTTATATAATCTGTAAATAACGTCGCTAAAAACGTCTAATTTACGATACCTTTAGTTGCGAAATAGTCGGTAAGAACTATTATTAAGTGCTTGCAAGCTTTAACTGTAGTGCGAAGCCGGCGAACCGCTTAAATAAAATAAGCTATCTTTAATTCGGATAGCTTATATTTAGTTTCCGCTTAAAATAAATATCGGCTAAGGAATATAATTAGTTTAATTTGGGTATTTAAAATAATAGCGCCTAGCTTTTATACATAACCGTTTTTAATATAGAAAAATATAATACCGAATTTTTATTTAATTAAACTGTCGATTTAAGCGTATAGGATTTTCTCCGGGTCGTAATAATATAATATTATCTCGCGATAAATAACGTTTTATACCGAATCGAACGATAGCTTTTTTTTTTTTGTAGGTTTATAAAAGGTCGTACGCGTATAAGCTAAGCGTTTCCCGGGGTTTTTTACTGGAAGCTTTTTTTTCTTTCGTCTCTCGGCTAAAAACGTGGTTTTACGTTTTTATAAAAGTTCTAATAACTAGGTATAATAAGATATAAAAAAACGTAAAAACCTATTAGCTTTTAAATATTACTCGAAAGCTTTTAACTATCGAGAGAAATTAAGATTACGGAATATAGTTATACGTTTTTTAGTATTTATAAGACTAAAAGCGTTAATATAAAATTTTAATAGCTTAATCGAAAGATAACCGAGAAAAAATTTTGTTAGTAAAAAAGATATTTACTTAGACTAAAATAAACCGAAAATCGAATATAAATAATGTATATACTTTTTTTTCGTATCGGAATAAATAATAATGTCATTTATAAACGCGCGATAAAAACGCCGATACTTTAGTAAAAACTTATTTATATATCGCTAAATATATACCGGGAAATTGCGAAATTTTATAAACGTAATAATTAACCGCTCCAGCTTTTTCGGGCTAACAACTATAAACCGGTTTTTGTATTTTAGATATACCCCAAACTAGTAAAAGAACGAAATAATATTTACTATAATAATTTATTTTTTATCTTATAATATAGCTATAACTTCCGTTTGTAAGGGTAATAAATAATTATTAGGTACGGCTACTTTATTTAAAGCTTGTAAATTAATTACGGGTCGAGCTTTCTGTTTTTTTTTAACGTAGCGGTAGGTAAAGAAAGCCGGGGCCGCGAAAAGCGTAAGTCTCTCGACCTATTTTATATACTTTTGCTCGTATAATTTGTCGAAAATCTTATCTAGTTTATTCCTATTTTTATAGCTTAAGAGATATAACCGATTACTAACCTTATAATTCTACTAACCGTTTATTAAGGGGATTTTTATTATATCTTTTTCCGGAATATTAATAATGCCCTAGTTTATTCACACTTTAAAAAACTTATCGATAATATATAAGATTTTTTCGCTAGCTTAAACGTTTCTATTAAAAATATAGTATTTTATATCGGTAACGATCTTAAATAAATCGGATAGCTTTTTAATTCTTAGTAATAAATATACCTCTAGAATTTTTAGTCGGGAATTATTCTATACGGGTTTATTAGCTTATTTGATAGTATTAAATACCGCGTTTATTAAAGGGGTACTTAATAGTATTACTAGCGCGAGTCCTTTATTCGAAACTATATTTAATATATTCCGTTCGTTTATTAGAGGTATTATATCGGTAGCTAACGCTTTTATTATAAAGGTAAATATAAATTCGCTATTTATAGCAAATATGTCTGGCATTTGGAAGTTTACGGAAATAGTTAGGCTTGCGGCTTTAGTCCCGGTTATATCGGCTGCCGGAATAGCCGCCAAGTAGCTTACAATAGCCACTACTTTTAGGTAGCCTTTCTAAAATGCTAAAAGGTATTTTTTATCCGTATATTCGCTTATCGAACCTATTCGGGTACCCTTGCGAATATTTAAATTATTTTTCGATATATTTTTTAATATTATAAAATACGGGGTTATAAACGCGATAACCGTATTTATAGCTACGTAATAGCTTAACGTAAAGCTAAAACTCCGGTTATTAGGAAGCGACGTATAGTAGTAAAGTATTATTACTATTTAATTAGAGATAAAGGTTAAGTTCCGAGATAAGGTTATTTTGCGGCTATATAGCCGCGTATTATATATAATATCGAATAGAATATTAAAGTCTAAAATTATTTTTAGTTTTAAAATTTAATTGCTATAATAAATTATACCCTAATATTTATCGAGAAAGTTATTCCCTAGTAGTATATAAGATTTAATATCTTAATTTAATATTTAACTATAGTATATAAATTTAATAACGACGGGATTTTTTTTATTATTTATTCTAAGTAAATAAAAGGTAAAAATGGCGTATTATATATATTTTACCTTTCCTTTACTAACTTTTTTAATCTTGCCTTCTCGATACTCGATAATATAGTTTAAGGTCTCTAAAAATTTAGCCGTAATTAACGTTTGCCCTATTTCCGGGTTAAAATAAATAAAATATTCCTGCCTATTTTATTACGCGCGGCATTTTGCCCGCAAGTATATATATCGGGAGTATAAGGATTTTTCGACATTTTTGCCGGGAGGGGTTACGCGAAATTCCGTTTTAGTTACTTTTTGCTTTTCGGTTTCGGCAGCTATAGGCTTAAATAAGGCGCGGTTATTATTTTACGCTATAAGGGCGAAATCTTTTCTTAACTTATAAAAAATATCCTTATTATTATCGTTGTTATTATTAAACTTACTGGAGTCGTAAAAAACCTTATTCTCGGTACTTCCCTCGTTTTTAGCTAAAAAGGCTACATTATTATAGCTATTCTTACTATTATATAATTTAACGTCCGTAAAATATGTCTGCTTTTCCGGAGCCTCGTTTTTCGCTTTTCCTACTTTTTTACGCCGTTTCGCGGTTTTTGCTTTCTCGCAATCTTTTAAGTACGTAAATAGTTTGTTGCGAAAGGGGCATTTTATATAATAGAAATTATACGTATATTTAAACAAAAAAAAATTAAAAGGGGTATTTAATAGTTCGGTAAAATATAACATGTAGTAACGTGTATACGTCGTTTTTCGTTTTTATAAAAAAAATTTTCGTACGTAATGCTTGCATTTAATAATTATATCGAATACGAAATATTCGTATTCCGACTTCCCGTTTAATAAAAATATAAATTTTAAGTAAATGTTAAAGTCGTTTATATAAAATGCCTAATATTAATCTTTCGAGCTAAAGTTTTCCGAATCGGACTTATTTATATTTACTAAATACGCTCGCTTTATACGCCGTTTATTTTTTTTGCTATTTTTATTATATTTACGGGTTTTCCGACGCTTATATCGTTTTTTCTTACGCTTAGACTTATTTTTACTCCTAAATTCCTTTTTGCCGGAGTTTTTTTAGGGCTTAAGCGATTTGTTATATCGGAATAAACAATTACGTTTAAATAACCGATCGCGTTTAAATAATTTACGGTCCGATCGCCGTTCGTTTCGCTTTTAGAAATTTTTATTTTTGCGATTATACTTTCGCTTAATAAAGTCTGGGTAACGTTCCGCTACAGTATCGAAAAAAATAGGGCGTTATTAATTAACGTAATATATATAATCGGCTAAAGTTTCGACCGGGTCTAATGTACGTAAATATTATTTAATAGGGAGATTTATATTACTTTATATTTATATTATAACTCCTTACTAATTAGTATTATTTAAGGCTAAGATTTTTATAGCTCTCGTATAACGCAATTTTTTTTAGATATATTAAATTATAGCTTTGTTATTACGCGCAATATCTTTTAAATAAAGCTAATATATATTAAATTTTTTGGTAGCTTCTGCTAAAAATAATGCGAAACGCTCGATAAGCTTAAATAAATTGCCCTTTAATTTATATTTGCGAAATTTTTATCGATTATTTTCTATTAGTTCGGCTATCTATTAAAGTATACCCGTAAATAATAATAACGTCTATTAAAATGCTATAATTTATTTGGCGTTATTTTCTCGGGTTTTCTTATTTTTAAAAAATGAATATATCCGTTTATAAAAACTAAATATATCCGTAAATATTAAGACGTTTTAACTTACTACTATATCCTAATTGTTAAGGTTATATCGATCGGGATTAAAATAACCGATATTTTTGCGTTTTAATTTATAACGCTTACCCCCTCCCGACAATTTTATCGAAAAAGGTATATTTTTATAGCTGCGGCAGTAGTTCCCACCGCTTCTGTTAAAGTCGCTAGGCCTACTAGAACCTCTAGGTAGTTTTCTAAAATATAATAGCAAACTAAATTTTCGGTATATATTTAAAAGGTGGCTTAATTACAGGAACTAAGAAAAATATTACGGCTAAGCGAATATAACCGGCTACGGGAATTACTATAAATATAAAAACTATTACGGGATAAAAAAAGTTTAAGGCGCAATAAATTACAGGGCTTATATAAATTAAAGATAGGCTTTAAAATCTTAACCCGACTATAACGTGCCTAAATAATACGGCTGCAACGCTTGCTAGTAAAAGGCATATAAAAGTAATTACAATACGGGATTATTCGGCGGGAAATTAAAGGTACGCAGCCCTAAAAAACGCATATATAAATTAATTACCGGTACCGTATCGTTTACCGCGATAGCTACAAGTACTATATTTAGTTACCCGCTAATTTAATTAAACCGATTACTAAATTACGTATTTATTTCTATAACTCGCGTATCGGTATTATTTTATTACTGCTATACTATTTTAGTAAAGCTTTCTAAATATTATAATATAATAAAGTTATTACTTAGCTTTTCCGGTCGTTATATGCCCTATATTTCTATACTAAAGGTATATAAGAAGTCGCGTTCCTTATTTTTATTTTTGTTTTTATCTATAAGTCCCGCTTCCCGTAAGTTCTATAGTATACAAGTATTTACGTTAGTTAAGTTTTTAAATTTCTGGTACTATATCTCGCTTTCGTTATCGGTTTTACGCAATTAAGCTATATTTTGCTATAATAACAGTACGTACCGGAATAGTTACTCTATAGGTAGTATAAATAAAAAAATACTAGAGTAAGTAACCGAAAATAAACCTAAAGGCCGAGCCGATTAATTAAAAAACGCGTTCGGGTTTTTTTGCAGGAACTTGGGGCCTATATTTTAGTTATTACCTTATAAAAAGGTACTAGAGGTAAAGCTAGCTATAATGCCAGCTCTCTTTAGTTAGATAATATGCGAGTATATAAAGAAATAAATACGATATAAGGTATATATAAATAACGGAATCTTATAAAATATATAAAAAGGCCTATAAAGTCGAATGTAATAAACCTTTATAAAAATATATATATATATATATAAAAAAAAAATTTTAAGTCCGGGCGGGGTTAAATATTTATATAGGCAGGAAAAATTTTTCGGATAACTTATCTAGAATAAAGTAAGCCCTATAGTTTGCGCGCTTATTAATCAAGTAATAGATCTTATATAAAAAAAAAGGTATAAAAATAAATCGGCAATTGCTAAATCTATATAAAAAAGGTAATTATAGCGTAAGAGTAAAAAAAAAATAATTGTATACTTAAGGCGAATTTATAAAATACGTGCTAGTCTAAGAAACTTTGGCGTCGACGCTTTAGCTTTATAAAGAAAAAAACCCGGTTCCAGTATTGCTTAAATATACGCTAGAAATAATTTGCCTAAGGGCGCTTAATATATTAATAAAAGCCTTAAATTTAGAAATAGCGTATTAAAACTTTATAAAAAAATCAGTAGCTAATTAATTAATCTAATTTCGTAAATTAACGCGATTTAAACTTAAATATCCGTTTCGGATATTAGCTTTATAAAAAAAAAATTCCGAAATTTTAGTTCGTAAGCAATCCGGCCCTATCAGTTATTATAATAAACTTTATAAAGAATATATATAACGGCGTAGTCCGGATTAAAATATCGGTCGGAATATTAGCTTTATAAAAAAAGATACGCCGATCCTAAATCCGATAGTTATAGTAACTATAATAAAACAAAAGCAGGTACTACTATTTAATATAAAATATATAAAGTAAAGTAGTATATTATACGAAAAATAGAGATCTAATATTTAAGTTATAACGGAACTACACCCTAAATACTTAAGATCTCTTATTTTTTTTATCTACTTTATTTTATCTAAGCTAAGCTAGCCCTAAGGGGTAGGGGCCTGTAAGGCCCCGTATCAGGTTATAAATATAAGAAAAGTTACGCTTTAGTTAAGAAAATCCGCATATATTTAAATAAACTATAAATTATTGTTAAATAATTGTAGTTTTTTTTATATTATATTATATTATAATTATAAATATAATTATTAATATTAAAACGTTATAGGTAATTATAGTTCGGAATAAATTAAATAAATAAATAACTATTTCTAAAGGTACTAAAATAAGTTCGATAAAAGAAATAATTAATAGCGGATATTTTATAAATATATAAAAAAAGGGTTTTAAAGCTTTAATAATAGCGGCAGGTTTTATAATATTTATTATTTCTTTAATAAATATTTCCTTAATATAAAAGCCGGTAATAAGTATAATAATAATAGCTATAATACCCGAATTAAATATTATAAACTATATATAAGCGGTAAATAACTTTATAAACCCCGTTTTAAGAGATAGCGTACATATTTATATTATAATTTTAAATATTTTTATATACGTTATATAATAGGATTTTAAATATATTAAAATATTAAGTATATCGATAGTAATATTATTAAATGCGGAATTTAATATAAACCTTAATATATTATATATAATTTCCGATAACTCTGGTATAGATTTATT
The DNA here is from genome assembly GCA_022497155.1 of Whalleya microplaca. Taxonomy (NCBI): domain Eukaryota; kingdom Fungi; phylum Ascomycota; class Sordariomycetes; order Xylariales; family Xylariaceae; genus Whalleya; species Whalleya microplaca. Next base: position 19,974 of record MU385724.1, read on the forward strand.
TATTAATATAATAAAGATAATAAAGCATAAGTATTTAAATTTTTTAAATAATACCTAAATTTTTATTAGCGATACCCCGCTATCGGATATAGTTTATAATATTATATAATTAATAAAATCGCTATTAGAGAATCTATATAACGATAACTTTAAAAAGCCTTATATATTTAATATTTATATAATATCGGGAATTAAAAAATTACCCGACTTTTTAAAAAAGTTAACTTTAAAAAAAGTATATATTTATATAAAAAACGCTATATATATAAATAAGCTTTGCGATTTTATTAATAAGTATTTAAAATTATAAACCGATTAAGGAACGATTAATGTTCCCGAAAATTAGTAAATAAAAATTCCATTTATAAAAAAATGGCAAAATTAGCGACTAAATGTATGTAAGTACCCCTTTTTTAAAAAAACCCAAAAAGTAATTAATAATATATATAATAAATTGTATATTTAAGATCGGATAAAGTGGGCAGAAGATTTTACCTCTTTCGTATATTTACTTTTCGTAATATGGCGTATATTAGGAGGAATATTAAAGGGATGGGTTTATTAAGCGGGGATTTAAGGTTATAATATTTTAACTAAAAAACGGATATAAGTAATATCCCGGTACGCCTATACTGTCGATATAAATTTTACTAATTATATATTTTAGCTACCATTTATTTAACGTAAAAATAAAATATAGCTTATTAAAATTAAAGATAACTTATTTAGTTTAAGCTATAAAAAAGTTTCGTATAATTATTTAATTATTTAATAAGCCCGTTATAGTTTTAACAGATTACTTAGTTATAAAAAGGATCGTAAACTAAACTATATTTAATACCTTTTTATTAAAACGTGTTAATCGACGATTTATTAATTTTTTTATTTATTTATTATAGTATAAATTTCAGGTATATTATTTAATAAAAAAGCTAAATTTTATACTTAATGCTTTTAATAAATTATGTATTATTTAAAATAAAAAAATATTAAAGGGAAGCTTAAGCGAACGGAAAAGCTACTAATTTTAAATAAAATTTAAAACGTAACTAAAGTAATTAAAATAATTATAAATGTTAGTATTAAAAAGAAATTTTATAAGGTTTACGGCAAAAATACGAAATACTTATAAATTATTGCCGATATTTATAAGAAATATAACGAGGTATATAGCGTGTTATTTTATATAAGCTACTTTTTTAAAATTAATTATAACTTTTTATATAACGTAAATCGGTCGGGAAATTGTCGATTATATATTTTATATGCGTTAGTTAAGGATATTTTAGCTATAGTTTATAATAATAAATATTATTTTAGGGAAAAGCGTATATTATAAGATTTAAAAGGATTTGCGATCGCGTAAAAAACGTATTTTATTAAAAAATATATTTAATATTATTTAAAATGTAAACTTTATTAAACCGATCGCAAAAAGCTACCTGGAAATTATTAGCCGATATGCCTTAAGGATTTATTGCCGATATAAACGATTATAATCGACTTTATTATAAGATTTTTTAAAGCAAAAGCCGATAATTTATTATGGAAATTATAAAGGTATAATAAGGATTATTTCGATTATATTATGCCAGTTTTTTATCCGATTTTTAAAAAGATTATATTAATATTAAGTAATATTAAATATATAGCTAAAAATTAGGCTAATATTTTTATACGATAATTATTTTTATCCGATTGGGGGATTTTTAAAAAGATTATATCGGACCGAAATAGAAAATTTATATCCGATTTTTAAAAAGAAATTTAAAAAGCCCTAAGGACGAAATTATTTATAACTATAATATATTATTTATAAAAGGACGGATTTTCCGAACGAAAGGTATAAATAATTAAAATCGGTATTAAATATTATTACTTTATATATCCGGAAAATAGTTAGCTTAAGTTATTTTTATTTCTATAATAAAATTTAAATAACGCTTATTTAAAGGTAATTCGATCGATATTTTATAAGTAGCTTTTTAGCTTTAAGTTGCTGGGGTTACGAGACGTTATTACCGATATTATAAAACTCGAGTTTAATAATATTAAGGCTTTACGCGAGTACTTATAAAAAGATGCCGAATTAGCTATAAATTTTGCCGCAATAAAAACTAAGCGAATATATAATCGGAAATATTATATAATTAAGTTTATTATTAGCGATAAAGTTTTTTTTAAATTATATAACGGATATTATTTATTAAAAAAGCTATTTAAAAAATATTCCTAATAAAAAGTAAGTTTATAAAAAGTTTTCGAACGTATCGGAAAACTTATATATTATTTTAATATTTCTAATACGTATAATATATACCTAGTTATTTTAGTGACATATTTTAAAGATCGCGAAGAATTAAATTTATTTAAAAGGTAAAGACCTTTTTTAAGACTAATTAAAGCCGATTAAGATATAAATAATAAAGGTAATTATAAAATATACGAAACTAAAGTAATTAAGCAATACTATTTTAACCGGAAAAAAATATATTTTAGTATTTTATTAAATAGAAAAAATAAAGTAACGAGTGAAATAAATAAAGAAATAAAAATAATTTATAAAGATTATTAAAGTTAATTAAAAAATATTAAAAACGCTATAAAAGGCAACTAAATTACGACTTATCTAATAACGATAGTGGCATTTTATAGTTATTATAGCTATAATTACTTAAGCCACTCGAGAAAAAACGAGGACAGCCTCGGAAAAAACCTATATAAGCGCTACTAAAGGCAGTAGCCATTTTTTATGGCCGGTATTTTAATACGTTATAGCAGCAGGGTTATTTAATAACCCCACTTATAAATAAGATAAATAGATTAAATAAAGCACGTATTTATATTAAAAGCTATAGCTTTCGGCTATAGTTATAAAGGTCTTTCCTTTTATTATTATTTTTTATTTATTAATATTATTCTTATATACCTTTAATCTTTTATATTAATATAAAACAGCCATTTTAATAGTTATAAATAAAAATTAAAATGACTTTAATAATTAATTACTTAAATATTTATAATTATTTAGTTTAATATTTTTGCGATTTTCTATTAGCGAGATATTTTAAAACGAAAAAAAAGTTATAAATTTTTTAAAAATTCGCTAACAAACGCTAGCAGAAAAAAAAAATATCACATTTTATTATGTGATTTTTTTTTACTATACTCACACACGTATATTTAAATTATATAACTTAATATTTTAATATATATTAATAATTTATAATATAAATTTATATATTATAAAGTTTTATTTTTAAAATTTTATTTACGGGTAATATATTAAAATTTATATAATTATATTTTATTAAAATTTTATGAAATATCCCATATAACAAGGGGTTAAAACTTTTTTCGAAAACTTTAATATTTTACTTTAAAATATCTCGCTATTAAAAAATCGCAAAAATATTAAACTAAATAGTTATAAAAGTTTAAGTAATTAATTATTTAATTTATATTAGTTTTTATTTATAGCTATTAAAGTGGCTGTTTTATTTATAAATAAAGTTGGTAAGTTTGTTAAAATTATCACCTGATTTGGTGCATTTCGGGTGGCCCGGTATTGATGGCTGTCCGCTCTTGGGTGCCATATGGTAGCTTTAAGATAATAGTAGCAGGTACAAGAATATTATATGAAACGTTACAGAAAACCAAGTTACAGTACTAAGCAACAGCCCCCGAAATACTTCGAATCACGTGCTATCCTTGTACCAGATACCGCGGTTGTGAAATAATCCAACAAGCAGAAGGTGTGTGCCTCACTCCACCATCGCCAGTTCCCGTGACAATATCATAATTACTTCCAATCATCGTCTTCTTTCCCCTTGCTTATAGCCTCTGGAGACTGAACTTTGTCTCCTTCTCCTTTGAACTCGCCCTTAAACCCCCTCTTCAACATTGTGTTATAGGCGTTGCGATGTGCTGTCATGAGATGCTTGACTGAATCATCTTTCACCCTTCCACAAGGGGCGACTTTAAGCGTTCCGATCTTAATTGTATATGGGTGCTCGAGGTTAACAAACACATCGGGCAGCAACTCTCGATCCTCATCTATCTCTAAAACCAATATAGGATGTCCCCTTTGCCCCAGTTTGTCGAGGATCGGTTGAACTTCCTTCCCTCTTTGTCCAATACTACTGTAATCAACAGCTGCATGTGTTTCCCAGAAATTCTCGTGTCTCTTTGCATCGTATATGTCATCATGTTCGCAAAAAGCTACACATATGATGGAGGTATGACGGGTTGCGGCCAGCGCTATCATAGCCCTATTGTTTATGTGACGGTTCTCCGGGTCAATAATCTTGAAGATTCTTCCCCGATAATACCATGTCGGCTCCTGGACCTTTGGTGTTACATTTTCGGGGATGCGAATGGCCTCATCTGGGATATATTGGGATGTTGTGCGACCAAGTCCCGGTAGTGATGAAATTGACATTTTCTCGTTTGCTTCAAGTTCGGTGATACGGGAGTATGAGTTGAATCCTATATGTTCTTCGAGAGCGCCTGAAACCTCGATTCCCGGATCTGTTATCGTGGCTTTCGTCAAACTGTAAGTCTTTTGAATCTGATCTAGGTCAGTCGTGCTATGTACTCTTTCCAAGTTGGTAGTATCGCTCGATGAAAGCCCCAATTGCGTAGACTTTTCTGTAGTGTGGTGGCTCAATTCTGACGTAGATCTACTACGCCCTCGTGTAGGATTGACTTCTTATACACTAATCAGACGTGGTTCTCAATAAAGTTGGGATACAAGCCCGGAGATATCTCACCAATGGTATCGCCAAGGTGGTTAGTTCCTTGTTTGAAATTGCTTCTGATGAAAACCTTTCCCCCACGGCTGTCCACTTGTTCCTGAAACACGTGCAGTACAGCGTTACTGTAGGCTTCATTTGTTATATAGCATTTAGAACGAGGAGCGAGAGCCTGGACATCGCTTTCAGTTTCCCATCTGTTCGAAAAGGGAGATATCATTCTCCATCACGTGTTCAAACAAAAAAAGGGGTGCCGAGGTGGTTGATGTTTTGGAAATTGAAGAGAAGGCTCGCACTTCCAACTTTGGCGGGGTAGAGAGCACATTTATAGCCGGCGTAATATACAGAAGTACTTGGGGCTATATCACATTGGTCTGTTCAGTTGTGCCGTCCGCAGGATCGTTTCTGTTATAACATGTTATGAAGAAATCTATCTTCTAGTGACTTATTATCTCCAAGCACATGTTTATATATATATAATATTTCATCACGCGATTTCTTCGAGTTCTCTGTTAGTTAAATTGGCTCATGGCTGCCTCCAACTCATATCGCTATTTTGCCTACAGTTGCAGTACTGGCAGGAAATCCTTCTCCGCTAGCCCTCCCAAGCAGGCCTGAGTACCTAATTACATAAATATGTTTCTAAATGGTTAGGTACATAGGTAGGCTGAGAGAACAAAGAGGTTGCCCGAATCCATGCATGCACATATGTGGCTGATTGAGACACCGAAGTGTGAGTTGATTCCATCCAATAGTCCTCCTGGTATTGGCTGCGCCCCATGAAAAACAAGTTTGTAAAATATTTGCTAAGCCGCCTCATGCGGGCATATGGTTGTATTGATTGATTATATCTAGAATAATACGGGGGCTGTGCATTTGACCAGGCGGTGAGCTCTCGTGAGGGCATACTTCCACTCCCGGGGCGGTTCTGGACTCGCGACATAATTTCTGCAGAACCGCCCCGGGAGTGGAAGTATGCCCTCACGAGAGCTCACCGCCTGGTCAAATGCACAGCCCCCGTATTATTCTAGATATATGATAGCCTGATTGTCGTAGATAGTTTCAAAAGCAATGGCCCCTGTTCAAATACCTCGAACATGGCTGAAGCTGCTGGCCTCGCCCTCGGAGGCATCGCCCTTGTCAGTCTATTTAAAACTTGTGCCGAAACGTTCGAATGCATCGAGGATGCAAGAAACATAACGTCCGATGTTAAGTTAGCGACCACTAAGATCTACCTCCTGAAACTTAGACTTTATCAATGGGGACAGACCTTGGCAGTTGACAGACCAGGTGAGGAGGCAGAGATGCTGAGGCGGCGGTGGCCGGATAGCAGTAATGCCATTATGGATGGATTGGCACAGATAAGGGAGCTCCTAGAGACTGCCCTGATTTTAGGTGGCAGATACCGATGCAGTGAGAATATGACATGGTGTGGTAGCACCACCATGGGTCCAGCCTTGCTCTTCTATCACGCCTTGCCACTAGAAAGGTCTGACCCGGACGCTCCAGTAGCAAAGCCCCCCTTTATCAAGAAACAGCTAAGCAACATCGGCACCCGCCGCCGGAGTTTCATTTCATTTTCTATGAGATTTAAATGGGCGATTCACGACAAGAAGAGATTCCATTGTCTTATCACTGATTTGGATTTCTTAATCACTAGTCTCGAAGAACTCGGTGAAGGTATCAGTGAAAGTATGGACTTTTCCAATTCTATCCATGAACTATTGAAGTTTCGTTGTGTGATCGAATGTTAGAAATCTAGGCTGAACTATTCTGCAGAAGAAACACAATCACTCCCGACCATGCCTTCTGAACACCACTCATCGAATCAGTCGCGGTCGAACCAGTCACCATCGAAGACAGCCTCTTCGGCCTCGGAAACCTCATTGTCACTCAACAGTGTGCTAGGCTCTAAAAACCCCAATCTATCCGAAAGCGGACGTTCTTCCAAGACCTTGATGTCTTCTAATGCCTCGCTGCCAACTGAAAATGCACCAGTGGGAAGACCGAAGCACAACCAAGCCGAAACTTCCGGGAAGACACCGATCCCTGCAGACGACACTTGTTCACCATCCGGTTCCTCCGTGCACTCTATTCGTGAAATGTTACAAACTTTCGAGTCGACATCTACCGCCACCGGCTCGGTACCGGCGTTTAGCAAAAGTCAACATAATTATACCAACATAAAGTTTAACGGGTCTGTCAGCTTCTTGGGTAATGCTAGTGAAAATGGGCAGGGTCACAACTACAGTAAAGTAGAATACGAACAGTCCTCGGTAGTCTTTGGAAACACAACCCCAGATGTGCACAAAGAACTCATCCAAAAAGGGGCAGGAGAATCAAAAGAAAAGAAGACTGAGGGTTGAGCTTTATGATCACCAAGTAAAAGTGTACAAGGGCGGAATCTAGCTTATATCAAGAAACCTCATCTGAGTGATTGTGCTTATCTTTATTTTACCTTGCTTGCGACAATTTATCTACTTATACCTCACATCTCTCTCCATCTTCCTAAGGTCGATGTGAATTACTGCCCCATTTATAAAATGATTCATAAAAGAGTCCTAGGGGACTATAAAACTAACCCTGTGGATGGGACTTATATAAGTGTGACGAACTACCTTATCTCAGAAGGATCTGAAGGTCTAGGGTGTTTATGTTCCACGTAAAGTTAGACAGAGCCGTAAAAATGTATAGGGCAATAAATAAATAAGGTTCACAATGATTGTCTAAGTTCGTTCGGATATTGATCCCACAATTCCAAGCAGTAGAAGTGTGCTTAGATTAACTACTAAAGTAAAGACTAAAAGACTGATTATGGGAAACCCCCCTTCCTTAAATACCCATCTTTCCTTCACTAGTTTCAGTGCTGTTCATTACTGCTTAGTGTTGCTCAGTTGATTACGACTGATCACCGCTAAGCAACTCCTGCTGTTTAGCACTGCTCAGTGCTGCTCAGCTGAGCACGACTGATCACTGCTAAGCACCATCGCTACCTAGTCATGTGACCTTCGGCACAACTGTTTCTCCGTACCGTGGTTCTATACAGGCCGCTTTCCTTACAGGAATTGGAATGCAGTACAAATAACTACTGTGAAAGAGGGGGTGTTGCACGAAGTGCAGGTAAGTACAATTTTACAATGCCTTGGTGTAAGCTGTATGTATTAAAGATAATCTCTTTCACTGTCAGTTGGTGAAAGAAACACTATATATACGGGCTTAGACCGTGCTAATCTGAAGTGTTGCACAACAGTGCTGTGTTGGAGGACTTCGGGAGACTCGGTGCTCTGGCTTGAACGGCGTCGAGACAGAGCCTACCTCGAAGGGCATAGTTTCTAGTACAATCCATCTTCGTTCGCCACCATGCATCTGATCCTTGTCTCAATAAGATGTCCAGGATGGTCAAGGTGATGAGGCATATCCAAGATAGTCGTGTCGGCAATGCGTGGCTGACAAGATGCAACCTAGCGTTTACAATCTCGGCTAGTCTTCGTAATAGAATAGGACATCGAGGTTATGCGTGAGACCAAGTACATGATGCTGAATACCTCAAAGGTGATCCAAACCACCAATCAGCTTCTTCGGTCGCCCAGGAATATGCTCTCGCATAATTGAGATGAACAGTATAGCGTAGCGCTTCCATCAAATCAACTAATTACTTGATTTGACTTGATACAAAAAGTTTTTCAAAAGAGAATATTTGCTTAAGTCAAATATAAGTTGATTTTTTACTTGATACCCTTCATAGGTTCTAAGTGTTTTAAAGTTATTATTTTATATAGGGAATTATATATCTCGTGAGATTATCGGGGTTAGTTGTCAGCCACTATATAGTCCGTGCTATTATCTCTTATCGAGCTTTAAGGGGTATTCTATCCGTACGCTAACTCGTTAAATCAAATGGTAAATATCGTAAGTCAATCAGAAAATTCAATTAGTTGATTTGACTTGATGGAAGCGCTGGTACAGCGTGCAGGAACGGCTTACACAGCACGTTACATTGGATACCATCCCATAACAACTTCACCATGCGATTGAAACCAAATGACGGGAAAGAATTCATGATCGTGATGTATTAGAGTAGTAAACTAGGTACACAATGCTTGACCTAAGAACCTCTAGGTAAACTTCTAATGACTTGGAGATGGGAGACAAATACGTATTAGTTATGAGGCAGATTCCTTTTCTATGGACTAGTGTCCGTGAGAAAGTAAAGGTACGTACTCTAAACTATATGCTGAAAATACTACGCATTCTGCGCAAGTGGTCCCCCAAGTATGCAGCAATGAGGATAATTGGTATCTAACCTTGATTCTGAGCTTAGCACGGAAACTCGGCAAATGGGGGTGAAAGTGCAAGTTTCTTTCAAGCATTTTCCAATGTTCCCGTTCATCACGGTTCAAGCAAATGTGTTGGTCCAATTGCAGCAGTATCGGAATCCTGCAAGAAACACAGGAGAGGACAAACATGGGAACGTTACTCACCATAGAACATACGAGCTTCGAACCTCCCAGGCTTCAAGCAAAGCTCAGGTGGGTATGGTAAGGGGTGCAACCAATCAGAGAGTATATACCAGCCAAGTTCCGGTGTGCACTGGGATCACCACCCAAAGTGCCACATTATCCAACAATGTTGAATAGACTCCTGTTCCCAGTTCGAAGCTTCTTGATTCCCCGCGCTTTTTTCTCGTGTCGATATTTGATGAGTTGGAGTTTTACGTTCCAGCAGTTGCTAGCGATGGTTCCCCAATCAGGTCAAACCAACTGGACGGTGTCTAGCATCGATCGTTTTCGTGGTGCTTGCGAGGGGTCGGCAATAAGTCTGAAAGACGTATGGACGGCTATCGGCGAACCCTGATACAGCCTGCTTCATCAAATTCCACCGTGTGAGCCTAACCTGATTAATATCACATCAGCAGACACCTGAGTTCCTAGTGAGGAAGCTCATGCAAAGGTGGCTCGGAGCAATTCGCCCGAAATAAGGATACAATATACCTCGCATTGATAACGCTCCTGACAACTGCCGAAATTGCGGTGTGCTCTGGCCTGCATGAAGGCCGCATGATATTGATGCAGTCCGCTTCACTTTCTTGGAGTCATCAATGCAGTCGCCTTGCTTTGGCATGGCTAGTTTACTCCTATAACAATGTTCCAGAAATCAAGGAAGGCTCGAGCGAGAGTTAACAAGCTGAAGATCTTGACATGGGAGATGATGAGAGTCAGCACTGAGTGGTTGATATCAGTTTGGTGTGAGTGGTCGATATCGGTTTGGCGTGAGTCGCCGATTTCTTTGAGAAGGAGAGGAAAGGGTACATGATGTAGAGTTTGTCCTGGTCGACAGATCTGTTAACATACGCCCTATAGGGCTGAGTGGAGGTACGGGCCTACGTATGGCCGGCCGCCTATACATGTATATATAAGGTGGCTACGCCACCTTTCTATAGCTTCACCTTGCACTTATCAAGTCACTATACTCCTCATTACTTTGTCCCATATTGACAATATCAAGCGTGTAAAATATAGGCTACACAGTCGACGAAAAACAAATGACAAATAGCTGATAAGATGGCGGTAGATGGTTTCCAAGAATTTAGTATAATATGATAATGGCTTGTGTAGTCGGTATTGAAGAGTCCAAATGAACGAAAACTTGCGACCTCCAGAGGTTGGAGGCTCTCTATTTAACTATCTGCCCCAGACAATAGTGGATTTTATGGCACAACTGAGTACGACAACCAGCTGGATTATACTGCCAATGCGTCTGCATATCATCCGTCAGTCCCTAGTCGTCCTATGATATACCTGGGTTAGGTCCCCGAGGGAGGTCCCCGAGAGCCCCATAGCCGAGCTTGTAGACTTTGAGGCTACCAATGGAAATCAACATCCAGGCACTTTCATTAGATCATATGAAGAAACCATGTCAATTGTCTCTTTGGGACTCTAGTGCAATTGTTGCCAGATATTTATGTACTGACATAAGACTGCATGCGTACATGAAAGAGGCCATGGGTACCATGGCAATTATACGGAAGGACTCCTGCGATATTAGCTTCACCCACATATCGAGCTCATGGCTATCATCAGATACAAGGAAAAGATCGAGAATCGAAAGAATTGATAATACCTCGCCAAACTGGCTTGTTTCTAGTCACCTTCTTCGCTTCGTCTTGGCTTGGCCTTCTCGTCCAGACTCACTTCTACAATAGGTCCTTTATCCACCAACACTAGCAGCATTCATCACGGACTTGTATTAAATGCCCTTCTTGGGAGTCATTTATCCAAGGTCTGTAAGACATTGTACTAGGGTTTTCAATACCATAGTGCTGGCAAGCTGTGTTTTAGTGACAGTAGGATCCCTATTGCCCTCCCACAGCCTTTGTAGACTGCCTCGAGGACGCATTTAGATTATATACGGACCACAGATTACAAGTTATGTCGCTCCTCTAAGTGAGTCACAACGGTACAGATAGATTCTTGTATAGCCTATCTCGTTTGCTATTTGAGCCATGGCTTACAGTGATCCCATATTTTAACGACGTAGGCTTTCGATTTAAGGGCTAAAGATTGGTACAGTATAATTCATATTGTGTGCAAGTATATATATCCAGGTAGCCCGCCTCTCTAAATAGCTGAGCCTGCCTCGTTAACTCCGTATTTTGATAGTAAGCCAACCGAGTTCCATCTTCTAGGTGCTGATTGAAAATACTTGCTCAGTGTATTATCCATATTTCCATAAGTCGTGAATATAATATGCATTACTGTTATTATTATTATTGTTATTTGCATGTCCAAGAGAGCTGTCGCCTACAATAAGAGAATAACTATGCTATAGCCTAAATAGGCACCCTGGAAGTAGTTAATGCAAGTCAAAATTGATGAAGGTGTCTAGTATTAATATCGTGATTACTAACCGTATGTAACAACTCCGATTGTTCAATGCACCGAACACCGATCAGGCTCAGCAGAGCCTGGAAGGGAATAATTAAGCCCGACTATTGAAAACACGTCATATTCGGAAAATTATCATGTCGTGATACCTATTGGCTATTGGTATCTGATTTATATAGCTTCGGGCAGACAAGATAGGGATGCAAAAACAATCTAGTAAATCTATAAAAAAATTCGCTACTGAGATGGGTGTAAAGTTCATTCCAATTACAATTGTCCAGACTAAAAATAGCCCTTGAGCTAGCTAGCCCCTTAAGCGCAAAAACCAACAAGAGATATTTTGTGCTTGTCAAAATCAACAACTGAAAACTTGAAAAGTCAAAGTTCCAAAACAGACTAAACCAATGGCCATGGGACACCATAACGTCATGTTCCTAATAATCACCATAGTGTAAGGTCACACTACACTAATTCCCAGGCATTGAATATTTCCCCGGTCGAATATTTAGAGGATAGAGAAGTGAAGTTAGACCAGCTGTATGCTACACATTCTGTCTCCTTATGGGTCACCGCAGTGCCTAGTTGCCAGATGATAGTCTAGGCAGTATGTTGCTGAGATTGGCCGTCACTCGTGCCATATGAGCAGCTCGAATCGCCTCAGGGGTGAGGTTCGAGGGCAGAGGAGTGCTTGAAGGGCTCTTGATGAATGATTCTATGCGAGCATCTTCAAGGTTCTGTCGGTTACTATCTGTAACATCGCCCTCGTGCGATGCCTCGCTAGTATAGAGGAGATTTATCAGCATAAGACCTCAAGATAAAATCAGATAAGAGGTTACAGCGACCCACCTTGTGAAGGCTGGCCTGACCGAGTTGTGGTCCATGATTGGGTGGAGGTGTGACCTTAGATAGATTTGTGGTAGTTAACTTCGTTACAGCTCAGTTGGTATAGTGTTTGCTGCTTCAGATATTTGTTTTTGGTGTGCAGAGCTAATGATTCATGAAATGATAGGAAAACCCGTGGAAGAATCAGATCGAGACATGATTTCCTACTCATATCTATATAGAAAATCCCACTCCATCGGAGTTAATGAATGTAAAAGCGAGGCGATTCGGAATGGCACCTCAAAGATACCATTTCCTTGAGTCTTCGTGTCAGACCACGCTAAGGGTTGACCGCTTCCAACTCATTTATTACCACCAAGTTCTATTCCAACTTTTTTATTCCATTAGATGTATTGAACACAGATTATACTCGCGGTACCTCGACATTGGGTTAGTTCGTCTAGCTGTCGGGGATGACAGCAAAGAGTCTCGAACCAATGATGTGAGATTGTCTTGAACTTTTGGGGCGCGATGGTTCAGAAAGGGGGTTTCACGAAATGAAGTTGCGACGTTAGGGTTGTTATCATGCAAAGTGCGGTTTATGCTCGAACCGAAAAAGGTAGCTTAGCCAGATAGTATGCCAGGTCATACCAGAGAAGTTGTACAGCAATTGTTCAACGAGCTCACACTAAAATATGAAGGAGATAGCGAGGTCAGCATATTGGACGTGAATCACTGCTTTACAGGATCTCTGTTGGATACTACTACCAATATATTTATGTGGATAATTATCAAATATATGTAAGTCATAATCGTAGCCCGGCTCAACAGCTTATCTCTGAATATAAGATGTGATAACCTTTCAAGGAAACACTCCTTTGAAGCCCAAACAATATAATAATCCACCCATATAGTATCATGCGGAAATGTACTCTTAACTTGCCGGTGTCGCAACCTCCCCCATGCCAGTGTCGAAATCATACATATCCTCGTAACCCAAACCTATAGACATCGCTCTATGAGGTAGGACGTAAAGCTCGTGAGACTGATTGTAACAACCCCGTCTCCCTCCTATTCTTTTAGACAAGGCATCCTGTATCACAAGGTATTGAACACTACGCGTTGGAGCTTTGCTGATAGACGATCGACCGACTAGTGTAAATAAACCTCGTCGAATCGGAGCGAGCTCCGATGAGGGGAAGTGTTTGCTCTCTTCGACGTAGTGTCAACCATGTATCACCAAGGCCGGTCCACTACGAACCAGTAGTTAGCGAGTTGCCAACTCTAGTTCTGGTTGCCTTCGGGACTTCGCAGCAGGTTTTGATCATCGAACAATGAATCAGACAGAATCGAGTCATTTGTTGAAATGGGAAAAAATGATTTGAACCACGCGACTGCGTTGGCGTTGGACTGAAGGCGGGCTGTCGATGCGATGTGGCATTGGGTGGGGTACAGCATGCTGTTCATGCAAGTCGCCTTTCTATTCAATGAACCAATAGTTAGACAGGCCCATTTTCATACTGTTGTGGATGAACACGTTACCTTATGTACCATAAGTAATTGTAAGCATTAACGTAGTGCAACTCGGCATTACCGGTAGGGTCCGTGCGCGCGGTCTTCCGTCACTTGTCCGTCCTTCGGTAGTCGGGGCTCTGTGGAATGTCAATCGGTAATCCGGAAGAGGACCCACCTTTCGCCGGTCCTTTCGGTCCTTTCGGCCCTCGGTGTCACATGACATTGGCCGTGTGTCGAAGCAACATGGCTAGTTAATCTAATAGCTATGAATTTGATGAGAGGGAACTGGTATCGAAGATTTTGCTGACTGATTAAATGAAAGCCTCGAAGCAACACGGATATCAGAGAGCAATATTTTGAAAAGACTCATATAATGAATGCAGAATTAGAGGATCCAAATAATTTTCCGCCATAGGTGGTTATTATAGTCAGGGTTGGCCTAGGTAATATAAAGGACAACGTTGGAAGAACTCTCTGTAGACTGGCTGTATATCTTATATTCAAGACTTCCCTGATCACATCATCCAATGATCGAGAATGTAACATCCGAAATAAACGTTGCACGAAAGGAACTAGACGTGAAGCTTTGCATCAAGTAGATTTCATCTTATCTAAGAAACTTCTAAATACTATGAGTCTGAAGCACACATAGACGATTACTGCATGGCCGTACTTTTCATCTTATGTAAAACGGGTCACCTAGGCCACCCAGCCACTACGTTGTACAGGCTGTGATATTTCTGGGACATTATAGTTTGTCAATTGTGGGACAATCGCTCTATTGGACAGCATACCTAGTAACGTATCAGTGAAAGTCATCGACCTGATAGCAAACAAGGCATGCCTACTTCGAAGCGCGATTGGCTCGTCAAATGTGGACATCATAGTTTTGCGTTTCGTTCGTGATATACGCAGTAGGTTTCGAACGATATGTTGGGAATGATACCTTGCCCTATGACCTTATGGTCGTAATGTCGTTGGCCCCCGTTGTAGGAGACGACAATATGAAACCCATCATTGCCCGCTATGGTGCCATCGGGTCCAAGTGCTGGTAAGCGAGTTCTAAGGTGAGTTCCCGTCTCTGTGTTACAGCAAGCAGCTCAACGTCCAGCCCAAAGAAACTTCCCCAGACTTTGAGGAAAATAAATTGCATAGCAACTACACCATAAATCTTCATGGCAAGCAGGACTCAACCGATTCTAAGATTATCCTAGCCTAGAAGTATATCTTTAGACCCTCCATTGTCTTTCTGAGTTTTTCCTCCAGCTTTTATTTCATCTCAATGCCGCTTACTTGCGACCTGGATTGGATATGCAGTGATACAATACAGGGCTGACACTGCATTGTTACTTGGGGTCCTAATCACACCAGACTTTCGGGTGTACGACTTACCTATTCGGCCTCATTCCTCTTGTATCTCATGACAGCGACGTAATTCTCAGACTGAATACGACACCATCGTCTCTGGCACGTGGGTCATGTGCGTGGGCTACTTGGGCTACCAAAGCGAAAACCAATTAGCTATAGATGGGATGCATAAGACTTCATCTAAGGACCGGCGCCTGCAGCTGAAGAATCACATCACAAGGCTAAGCTGATTCTTCGAAGCGCTTAAGCGGGCGAATACGACAGCCTAGCATACTGCCGCTAATATTCCATGGCTTATGGCGCACGTGGCCAAACCCCGGCTGCATACCCCCCTCCCAATTCATGCATTGTACGACGCTCTCGATGCATTGAAACAGATTGGTATGCAGAAATGTCCATGGGTACTACTTCCCTACTTTCTTATCTTATCATTGCTACTTTTGAAAAGCTTCAAGTCATTGTGCTCTACATACCCTAGATTGTACATATCACAATAGTACAGGTACTACCCTACCGGTACATCTATTATATTTACAGTGTGCGCCATGATCATTTGGCTGCTGACATGATTGTTCAACTGAAGACCAAGGACTGGTACAATACAAAGCACATGATAGCATTGTATATATAGTAGGCCATCTGCCACTCTAGGATAGCTTAACTTCAAGTCAATCAAGTCTCATTAACCCTGTATCTCAACAATTATCACTCATAGTTGTCAATTAGAATCGTAAAGATGCAAGGTCCAAGCGATCTCTTTCAAGCAAAAGGTTCTCGGAACGACTATTCCGCCAAGCTCCCTATCGTGACACTGCCTATCAAACTCTGGAGGAAGCAAAGGCATGAAATCGCCATAAAGAGGAGCAAATGTCACACCACATAGAAAAACGCCGTGTAAGTTTTAAAACGACAACTCCTTTTGCACCTCTAGTACCGTTACACTGTAGCTGTACGTCGATCTCTTACGTCCAACCGACCTTCCTAGCCACGAAAGTTACAATAATAAATAGGGCACTCTGGTTCTCTCTGAGAACAATCGTCTTCGACTCACATGTTTCAAAGGAGGGATTCTGCTACTCTGGGCATAGCCAGAAAGGGTATCACAGTTATTGTGTATGTGATTGTCATTTGAGTGTTTTAACGATCTAAGTAATATTCTACCAGTATGTGAGAAGATCTTATTTAAATGCAGAGCACTCGGGACGGCTATCTACCCAAGCTCCATATTAATAAGGGTGACTAACAACTACCCCTATCGTGACAAAGGGGTATGCTCAAACGAGTCACTTAAAATGACGTTATTGAAATAGACAGTGGATATGTGTATAAAACTAGTTTTTATCAAGGAAGTATCATATCTAGAGTCTTTGGGGGCAGCGCCCCTACTATATAGCCACCTGGATTACTAGCACCGTGTACCTATTCCAACAAACGTCATCATCAAGACGAAAAGACTACTTACGTTTTCTCATGAAGAGTACCCGTCGGGAGTTATAGCTGTTATTGAATGTGTCACAATAGGGACAGTCGTTTGGGAATCCCTCTTTAGGGCTTCCGGCGCTCGGGAGAACCATCACATACGTATGCAGTTTCAAAACACACTATCCAGGTATTCTCGGCGTCACACGGCATAAATCCAAGACCCGTTATACGCAAGGTGCCAACATTTTGAATGATGTTGGCTGTGATTCCTTACTCAACGAATGTATGACTAGTCACCTGACAAAAGGTATGGGACAGCCTAACGACGGCTACATCGGCAACAGGAAAATATACATACTATCGAGAATGGTCTATATAAGTCCCCATTACCTCCCACTAGAATTAAGAGGCTAGCGAGCACCTAGAGGCCATAGAGGAAGTATTAGTTGACATTGATACAATTCCATGCCCCATTGGAGTCCTTGTTACACGCGGCAAGAGCATCCGAACAACTACACATTTATCCATACTGAGATCACGGTGGTACACTTTATGACGATTCCACACATATGAAGTTTACACAGTGACGGTCGTCCTACAGTGAAATACCTAGTACACATGCATCCCACCATCTTGGGTCAGCGGCCAACAGCATACACATATGAGGTAGGTGCATTCGTAGAACATTCCATTCCATTGATTTGGCCTATCGCCACTATAACGCGCGCACGCGCGGCTTTCCCTATTCCGTAATCGTTGACAGCGTAACGGTGTACCTATTCATCGATTCTACAAAAAATGGCCACCTGATGTGACGGACGGGTTACCTGCTTCGTAGAACGAACCGAGCATCCTGCCCTGGGTATCAAATCAGAAAGCCCCTGCAGATATACTTAGACAAACAAACATTCCTACATTCGTGCGTCCTCTCCAATGATCAAGTAGGTCGACGATATAATTCATTATCATCCTCTCGAGATTTGTTCGTTACACCTCTATGGCGTCATACGGCTCATGTCTGCCGCGAGCTGGGCGTCGAGCTCCTCCTGTACCGTTGCATAATCCGTCTCGTCAGCACCCGGCAGTTGTTGGCAGCCAGATCCATCAGCGTTGAGAGCCTGTGAGACATGATCCGGCTGCTTGGGTCCTTTCTCTTGGTCTGAGGGGGTATCGACGCAACTAGCATCATTCGGTGCATGAGATTTGTCAACTCCATAAACTTCTTCAGAAGCAAGTGTTTTCGTGACCCCGGGTATTTCAGCTGATGATGAAACCAGATCACGCGTAGCCGCTTCAACCGTCCCCTCGGTCGTTCTGTTGACTGGCCGCTCGATTCGAATCGGAAGACTGATGGTGGAAGGCGGCATGGGCCTGGGCTCTTGCGGAGGAGGTTTATCCTTCGTTAGAAGCTCAGACCTTTGAAGGGGCCCTGTACTGGCGGTATAGGCCCGGCCACGTACGGGGCGCTGTGGTACCCAACCAGATAAAGACCAAGGAGCCATCTTCTGTCTAAACTCGGCATAGCGATCTATAAAACCGGTATTGGTATTTGACTGGTCATTATCTCCCGAAGAAGCGGAGGGTACAAAGGGTTGCGGTTGAGACTTCTGTGGTAGGGAATTTGTCGTCGTGGTATTGATTGCCTGAAAGACGTTAGGGCTAGTAACCGTGGGTTGGTTCGGCACTGGTGCTGTAGCTGGCATATGATCTGCCAGCTGAGACGAGCTGCCCGCCGCTGCATTTGTTGAGTCAGGCACTTTCTCGTTAGATAAGCTCGGTACATTACGTTCGACCCAGCCTGATTGGGTCCAGTCGAAGATCTGTACAGCTCCTCTCCTTTTCTTCGGAGCAGTAACAGGTTCTACCTGAGGTGCGGATCTTTTGCTTGAACTTGGTTCCTTCTTCTGTGAAGAGTTAGCTATCTTAATTCTGGCCGTATTGAGGGGTGGACCTTTGACGGAAGGACCAGACGTCTCAGATGGCATCCAGGCCGCTTGATTCTGTAGGTCAACTCCTGGACGACATGCATATGACAACGTCGGGGGCGGCTTCGCTAGCGAAGGCAATGGATTCACCTGATTTGAGGATCGTTCATGATCTTTAATGTCCTTTAAAAGGGCTGCTATACCCCTGTTTCGTTTTTTTCTCGAACGTCTCGTGTGTCCCATTTCCCTCTGCACATCCCTCCTCACCGCCCTTCTTTCTTTTTTGCTCAAGCCACCGGGTGCTTCTGCCTCCGCCTTAGCTAGTGCCTCTTGTTCTCTTTGTTGAAGGGTTCTAGGCAGTGACGGTGATGGTGATCTTGACGATAGGACAATCGGGTTCGAGATATTCTCGCCATCATCCAACGAAGGTTGGTGGCGTGACGGCTCGAGGTCGATCGGGTTTGAGATATCATGCCCAAGAGGTAGAGCCGGGGTCTCCTCGACGGACCCGACCTTCCACATCCAATCAAATATGGAATTGCCATTATACCACATAAAATTGATGATTTGGACCGTGGTCAAGGGTCTCACATCCACACTTCGAAAAGCGGCTGTCAGTGTGACCGGCGTCGCATCTAAAATAGACTGAGGGATATCTGCAGACGGTATAGAACCCGGCCCTGTGACAGAAATGTTAGATGCAGACTGAACCCTAGGAGGTGACGTACAGAAATTGTTGGATAGGCCCTGGAAAACCATCCATCTGAAGACAGAAATGGGCGTATCTACAACTCGGTCGCCGATCTCGGCGACCGTACGGATGAAGTTCTTCTTCAGGGCATCTTCAAAAAGATGGTGTCTCTCCTCGCGACGGAGTTCATTCTGCAACCGCTTCATTGAATCCCGAAAATCCTGCCTCTGGCTGCCGGCCATGGCGCTTATGATGTCACCATCAGGATTTACATCCATGATTATGAAATACTGGAGATATAGATATTCAGGTTGAAGTGATAGCGCATGGAGCTCTAGACAGGAAATACTGTTGCTGTGCGGAAAAGGCAAAAAAGAGTGAATGAGAAAAAGCTGGACAAGGCGTGGTGATGCGCAAAATCTGCAAGTTGGTCCGAGTCGGAAGTAGAGATGAAAACAACACGGACGGAGCAGCGAAGTAAAATTCGGGTTTAATGTTTCAGAATTACGGAGGAAGGGGCAAACAAACCTGTCTGCCTGTCACTTCCTCGTCATTCGCAAGGTGTCTGATAGGCGATTCGCTAATACATTCACTCCGTGAATACATGTATCCTTCAACACTTCAACTTACAATAGAAGCCGTCAACACTACTTTATATCTTCGTTCTTATATCCGCACACTTCGTGGTTCGATTATAGGCATAAACATTTACATTTTACGATACAAGAATTTTTAACAACTATTTGTAGCTAAACCAATTGAAACCTACGATGATCCCTAGACCTCGAACCTGGTCTTTCATAGGTGACTCAGAACGGATGCTACATGTATTCATCATATACCTAGGTAGTGACATCATGCTGCTTTCAGCTTCTTAAATGACGTTTGGCAGAATAACTGTTAGTTATTACCTACTGATGAAGACAGCGGGTTGTCTACCTAGCTATATATTAGAGTGCTAGTCGCCTAAGTCACCACGCTGCATAGCCACTGAGCAAAATGGTAAGTTGCTGCCGTGGACGCACCACGTCTTCTCATTGCCAAGTCCCCCTGCGCACCTTATGGCTGAGCCTCCGTGTGCTCCCTCAACATCTTCAACGCCGACGTCAACCACCTCTCATTCATGGCTGAGTTACGCGTGTTGTACATCGTCATGGCCAGGTACACGATGGCCGCGGGAGACCCCAGCCTATTCCCCACAGGCGCAGACCTATCTCCCCCAAACTCGGCCTCGTACTGTATCAACCACTCCTTATAGTCGACAAGCAGCAGCTTCGTGAGCTCCATTCTCACCAGCGCGACAGGCTCGGTTTCGATAATGCCTGGTAGTTCGGCATCTAAGCCCGTAAAGACCGGATATTGCGCAGCGGCTTCGAGCGGCGCCGCGGCCACGCCGTCGAAGTCCACGACGCCGACGATGTTGAAATCGTCGTCGACGAGCACATTGTGCGCGCCGAAGTCGCTGTTGTTGAGCCGGAATGGACCGTCGCGCTCCTCGCTGTAGAGGTTCATGAGGTGGTTGAGGAGCATTGGCAATGTTAAGCAGGGTGTTTCCTTCCTGTTCTTTTCGTTCAAACAGCTGACTGTGTTTTTGAGAAGATGATCGGTAAGGTCGCGGTAGTACTCTGTTGATGATTTCCACGGTCCTCTGCCGGTCTGTATATCTGGGCCGATGAAGAAGCTCGATGTGTCCTCGGAGTAGCACAGACTGCCTATCTCTGGGAACTTGAACGAGAGAACCTCCGCTTGAACCCGGGCCATTTGCTCTCGGAACTTTTGGTCTTGTTCCACGGTGCCGTAGAGTCCAGGCCCATGGTCTTTGAATTTTGCGAGATCTATAGCAGTGGTGCCGTGGATATACTCCATGATCAAGTACGGCATTCCCACTTCGTTAGACGAGTCGAAGTCGTAAGCAAAAACTTCAGGTACTAGAATTGTAGACTTGGACCTAGATACTCATCGTTAATTCCGCTCGCGCATGCCTCCAAGGGTAGGATAACTTACCTGAAGAACTTCAGACTAGCAACCTCGACTTCAAATGCTCTCCGATCGTCGCGCCCCTGGAGATTGACACAAGTGGCATTGGCGGGCAGACGCACTCTGACGACCCAACTGATGCCATCGTCAAAGTTGAGCCGCCTGACCATGTTACACTGGCCGGCGGAGAACTTAGCAACGTAGCTGCATCTTGCACCGTCCCGGCAGCGAGAGGCGATCGAGGCTAGCACATCCCATTTAACGCAATTGAAGAACTTTTGTTTTGCTATAGTGTACTTATCGTCGGGATTATAGACGCTCGACTCGAGCCAGGAATCGCTGCCGAGTCTTATCTCGGACTTATGAGTGTCTGCGTTGCCGTCCATGCTGGGCGTCTCGTGACAGGCTGAGGTGTGCTATGACTCTATTGTCTCACAGTCGTCGCTTCCAACGTTCTTCCCAGCGTAAACGTTTTGATTGACACCTATATCCTGGCCCGTGTTGGACTTTCTAGTATAAGTTAGAATTGGTGGGCTCTTTTCGCTGCGGAATCAAGTGATCACGCAATTTTCTTGGTCTAAGAATTGTTACCTAGGTGCCCACAGAGGTGAGAACGAGTGATGTTCACATAAGTGACAATACGGACAATAGGAGGTATTTTATATCTCTTCGGTATATGCCGTTTGTATCCATCTATTGTGTCTTTATGTTTGCGTCTGAAAACTGAGATCTACCTTGGTAAACTTCCGTGAAGTTGTTAAATCCTGTGATATAATGCAATTTTAGCAATCTTAATATTACTGGTCGATTTATTTCATCATGCCGTGGATATGGACTTACAGTTGAGAATCTACGGTCAACGAAAGGAACAGCTGCGATACCAAGCTCAACTACAAAAAAAAATACCAGAACTACAGTGAAGATTAGGGTGTGACAAGTTCACACTATACATTTTAAATTAATTTAAGAACTTATTTTCCTGGGACCGTAACCTAGGTAGTGTGTATGCATTTCAGGGGATGTTGCTAACAAATACCACCATCACAGCAGCAAACCTGTCGCCAATGTAAGAGTCTGAAAATCTAAGAGCTTCAATCAAGATGATCACTTACGCTAAAATCTCGTGCCGCTTTACCAGCGTGATAAGTGCTACTATGGATCCAAATAGGAGAGTAAAGATGTAAATGATACCAAGCCGCGCTCCTTGGTTAGGAACGACGAACAACACCGCCGTTGGAATCAACAACGTACTGCATGCAACCGTCGTCAAGATCATTCGAGCAACTACCTGGCGTCGCTGGATGGAGTAGAAATGAAGATCTAGGTCAGATGACTGTTGGCGCTCTGTCTGGATAACAGTCAATGAAGATGGCCACTTAAAACAATCTATATCATCTTGGTACCTACCTCGATTTTGAGAACCTATGGTTCATTCAGTTAACAGTTATTGCAGGAGATGTTGGGCATCATACCACATTGCCGATGCCAGATTTACGAGCTAATACATGTGAGAGATTGTGTTATCCCCCAAGAACAGGGTCCAAGTTCACCGGTCCAACCCATTCGTTGCCAAAATATTCCAAAAATATTTCCTACACATAGATTGAGGCTCTCGAAAGTTGCCTTATGCATTGGAACGATATAGAGTCAAATACAGGAGTAACTTTATAATGGTGCGTTCGCCTAATGTAATTATAAGAGAACTACCTAACTTACTCAGTGTCGTGGGAGCACGTACGTTTGCAGCTACACCATACCATGCTCTTAAACATTGCATTATAATTACATTTCAACTGCATGTAGTAAAGGACCTTAGGAACTTAGTATTTCGGAAGAAGCACTCCTTTACCTCGAAATCCTGAAATTTCTCTTACTACAGTACGTTTTTCTCCCCCAGGATAGTCCAACTCCTTCACTACAGGAGCTTCGGACTCCTGAATCAAATTAACCGCTACGGCGAAGTGACACTCCGCTCTCCCCGTCGGGCATGACCATCAATAAGGGAACCCGACAGGAAACTCTGGGGAATTAATCAATGGAGGAGGAGGAGGCAAACTATTACCGTCGGGATGGCGCCAGCAAATATCTTCCAAACAACCAATGGACAGTGTCATTTGAACTTTCAAGTCCTAGGAAAACTTACAGAACAGTCAGAACTTGACTCGCGGATCAAAGTTACACCCAATAAGTCACTTCAGCCCATGTATAGACATCCCGTGTGGGAATGGTAAGCAGGAGTATCATTGATACGCATAGTAGTATATAGAATCATGAGATACATGCTTAATAAAAACATTTACCCGTCAGTATCTAGAGTGACAACGGGCGTATATCCGTGTTTATATGTACGTAGTCAGCCAAAGGGCGTAGTGAAGTAGGCCAAATTCAATAGGCCGGAACCGCTGTGATCCACTTAGGTTGCTGTTAGGCGCAGATAAGCGAAGTGCCGGACAGCCTCCGATGGATCGGAGCGACGAGTTATCGCTATAAACCGACGGGCTCCGCGACTATTAAATAGTCCACGGCAGCACGACCTAAATTGTGAATCGCTCGATATCTGCTAGTCAAGAAACGCATCAATCGAGCATTAGACGAGCAACATTACGGCCAACTACGCAAACTATCTACGATGGCATCCAAGCAAGCAGTCCTGACCGACAAGTCGCCGGCGCCGCTGCCGCAGTTCTCGCAGGCGATCAAGTACAACGGCATGGTGTACTGCTCGGGGAACATCGGCAAGGCGCCCGACGCGGCGGCGTTGGCCGAGGGCGGAATCAAGCCCGAGACCGTAAGAAACTACTTACCTTCCTTCGTTCCTCTTTAAGTTCTCGGCAACTGACTATGCATACAATAGCGACAAGCGATCAAGAACCTCGCGGCCGTCCTGGAGGCGGCGGGGAGCAGTCTGGGCCATGTCGTCAAGGTGAACGTGTTCCTGACGACGATGGACGACTTTGCGCCCTTTAACGAGGCGTACGATGAATTCTTTGGCTCGATTGATCCTAAGCCGGTATGCTTGCCTCGTCTGAGGGGTATCTTTGACTTGAGTCACTTGACTGGAGTGCTGACTGAATCTAGTGTCGGACTTGCGTTGCGGTGCACCAGTTGCCGTTTGGGGCGAAGATGGAGATCGAGTGCACGGCATTTGCGAATCCTGGAGTGAAGTTGTAATTGCTGTACATGCTTACAGGCTCCTCATACCATCAGAGTAGAGAAATATATATATGTGTATATATATATATATATATGCACATAAGCATTCCTGTTAAACCTCATAAGCCAATACACACATACACAACCGAGCATATCATAATCAATCGCCGTTGATTGGTAGAATCGTAGATCGGAGACCCACGGGATCACCCGTCGCTAAATCTTCCCCGAGATCGAACCCCTGAAACGAATCAGGAGCTTGGGCCAAGTTCGACTCCGAGCTGACGTCGTCGAAGCAGAGCATCCAATAGCCTACCTTATAGGACAGATCAATTTTCTTCTTGCTAGCTTACATATACAAAAGTACGTACAATTCGAAACCGTATCGCAACTCCAAGACATATACACCTTTCCCCCCCTTCTTATTTCCCGGCGTCTGTACCTTTGAGACAAGTCGAAGCGCCATTGATGATTACTCCAATGAGTCTCAGCACCGGCGGCCTGCGCATGGCGCGCCTCCAACCCATCCTCCTCAACCACGGACTGCAATCCACCACGACGATATCATCCCTAGCGCTGAGGAGACAAATACATGTCCCAGCGCGCCCATATCCGCGCTCGCGCTCCCCGATTCTAGCGCTCACGCGCGCAGCATCAACAGCACCGCAGACGAAACCAACCTCAACCTCGCCCTCGCCTCTCTCCCCTCCACGCTCGCGCGCAGCGCCCACACCTAGAGCTGCACCCAAACCACCAGCGCCGACACCCAGACCTGCGCCCACACCACCATCGCCAACACCATCCCCAACACAATCGCCCGCACTGCTCACGCCCTCCGAAACCCTCAACCCCCCGTCCTCAACACTCCCGCCGCCGCTCGTCCTCCCCGTCCGCGCAGACGCCAACTCGCTATTCAGCCACCTGTACGCGCTCGGGAAGGCGTACACGGGGTTCTACAAGGCGGGGCTAAAAGCCGTGTTTGCGAACCGGCGCCTTGTCCGCTCCTCCCCTCCCCCCTCCTCCCCCCCAAGACACAGAGGCACACCCACGCGCGCCGAAATCCTCCTCCGCCAGCGCTCGGCGCACGACCTCATCCGCCTGCCGCTCTTCGGGCTCCTCGTCCTGCTGTGCGGCGAGTTCACGCCGCTGATCGTGGTCCTCGTCCCCCAGCTGTCGCCGTACACGTGCCGCATCCCGCGGCAGGTGGCCGTGCTCCGGCGGCGGGCGGAGGCGAGAAGGGGGGCGAGTTTGCGCGCTTTGAAGTATACTACCGCCAACAACGCCTCCCAGTCCCGGGATGCAACGGAGGCGCAGGTGCAGACGGGCGAGCCCCTCCGCGCGGGCGCGGCGGGCCATATCGCCCGCAGCCTGTCGCTGACCTCGTCTCTGTGGGACCGTCTCGGTCTAGACGGGCCGTTCGCGCGGCGGCAGGCGGACCGCGCGGTGGCGTACCTTGCGCACGACAATGCGTTGATCCGGGACGGTGGGGGTGTTGCGGGGTTAGTCGATGACGAGGTCGTGCTTGCGTGCGAGGACCGCGGCATGGATGTCCTGGATAAGGAGGTTGGGGAGCTCAGGGGACGGCTGGAGGCGTGGTTGAGGGAGACGGCGCCGCGTGGGGGGAAAGGGGGGGAGGAGGTGGAGGTGGAGGATAAGATTCGGAGGTTGTTTTTGGGGCTTCATGGGAAGAGGTGAGAGGCAAAGGTGAATGGTAAAGGGCTGGAATTTGAGGGCCCTGGTATGGATGGCATATAACATCATAGTGAGACTATAGGGAGGGCAGGGGTTAAGCCGTTCCTCTTAGGGTGGAATTTCAAGGCTACGAGTATCGGCTTAAACGATTGTACAGTACGAAAAAGGCAGATATGGGATGGAAAGGCGTATACAAAGGGCGTATACAAAACAACACTTAACTCACTAAAAGGACTAAAAGGACTAAAAGGTCCACGACACGTATGTAGCATAGCATAGCACTCAATCAACCAATCAAAGCACAACAATTCCGTTCATCATCAGTTGATTCATCATTACGCCTATGTATCTCATCTCATGCCTTTCAGATGGGATCGAATTCTAACCCCACCCCTACCCCCTTTTTTGGTTTACAAATACCACCAGAGAAGAATCAGAGCAGCAAACACATTGCCAAATAAACGCCCTAGCCATGCATGCATTTTGCATTTCGGATGAATTATCCGCCGGACTGTTACCGCACGAGATAGGTCGGCATGTGAGTAGCTCTCATTCAAAATATGTACACGAACGATCAGATCGGATCACTACTGTCTGTACCGCGAGAGCTGCGTCATGATGTTCTGTACATGCTGTGCAGGATCACCACCACCGCCGTTAGCTCCGCCCGGCGCGCCGTTCATCGGCGGTCCAGGCGGGTAGCCCATGTTCGGCTGCAGGGGCGGCGGGCCACCACCACCGGTGGATCCCAAGCTGGCCAGCAAGGCGTTAACGTCGACCGGGGGACCGCCGGCAACCTGCCCGGGAAGGAGGCCCTGCTGGTTATGCAGGGACCCCAAGACCTTCTGCAGCGCGGCATTGTCTACCGGCCCACCTCCGCCTCCGCCCGGGTAAGGCTGGGGAGGGTACGCTGGGGGCATCGACGGGGGCATGTAAGGGGGCGGGGTAGGCTGGGGAGCGTACTGCGGCGCAGGTGGGAATTGCCCACCGTATGGCGACTGCAACTGAACCTGTGACTTCGTGCGGGTGACAAGCTGCGCAGCGATGTTCGGGTCAAGATCCTGGTATTGGTCGTAGCGGACGTTGTGGCGTCCGGCCGATCGATCGAATACTTGTAGTGGGATCTTACCAGATTGCTGAGCGCGATAGTCGAGCTCGGCAACGGCATGTACGCCTTCCATGACTTGACGCTGGATGACGGCATCTCTGGGGAAACGAGGGTTCAGGAACATGACGTGAACTTTCAAGCCGTGATTGATGAATGCGCGCTCAACCCAGGATACGAAGTCTCTCTCGACCTCTTGAAGCAAGAGGAACTGCACGTCGGGA
This sequence comes from Whalleya microplaca, assembly GCA_022497155.1. Taxonomy (NCBI): domain Eukaryota; kingdom Fungi; phylum Ascomycota; class Sordariomycetes; order Xylariales; family Xylariaceae; genus Whalleya; species Whalleya microplaca. The sequence continues at coordinate 47,506 of MU385724.1, forward strand.
ATATCTCCTCCGTAGCGACGTGGGATGTCGAGGTCTGCATCCGATGGATTGCGGCGATAGGGGCTAGGGGTTCGCCGGCGGTAATGGTCTGAGCCCCGTCTTCCGTAGCCAGGAGATCGTGAACGACCGCGAGGGGGGTTATAGCCGTCGTAATAGCCGCCACGGCTTTGGCTATCATACGAGTCTGTCTGACGATGGCCGCCTCGTCTGGGTGATGGTTGCCGAGCTGGACGATAGTCATCCCGTCGGCCTCGCGCACCATCGTGACGGTCGCTGTCCCTTTTGCCCCGGTTTCCCCGCTTGTCTCCATCTCCACCATCCCTTTTCTGCGAGCGAGAGAATTCAAGATCTGCTCCTGGGTTAGCCGGCATCAAGAAGCCCTCCTCAATCACGATGGTATAACTCACGAATTTTACGGCCTCTAACCTCAATCCCTTGCAGGTTGTCCATTGCTGCGGTTCCTTCCGCCACCGTATGGTATTGTACAAAACCGTAAGCTTGCTTGAGGGAGATCTGTGCTAGACGGCCGTACTTCGAGAAGATGTCGAACACCTCCTTTTTCGACACACGGTCGCTTGAGAGATTTCCTGGGCGACTGTGAGTAGACATACATATACGAGCAACACTATCACGTACCAATAAATAATCTAGAACCCTCCGGAAAACGGTCCCATTTAGCTTCGGATACGTATCGACGCTCCTCTTGAAGGAAATTATCCCATCGCTGCGATTGGTCAAAGACCTGTGGCTGAACACCGGCAACGGCGCCATAAGCAGGGTCATACTGCGATGCCAAAAGCGATTGATTTGGCACAGCATTTACGGATGAGGCTGGAGGCGGTGGAAGATTGCTACGAGCGTCTGCAGGGTACGTGCCGGGAGCAGGAGGGATTGAAGAAGCCGATGCTGTGGCATTGGGATAAGAGACTCCCGGCTGCTGGAGGAGGGCGTCTTCAGCACGCATATGTGACTGGGCCGACTGCTGCGGCATAGGGGGTCTAGGGGGCAACGAGGAAGAAGTTTGGAGGGTGGCAGGGTGGTTGGCCACATTCTGCGATACTGGCGCTTGGCTGGCATCACCTGCAGGGGCGTTGCCTATAATCTTATCGACAAGGCTTTGGATGTCAATCTCATCATTGGCAGCACTCGGGTGATGATCACTCTTGTCAGTAGACGCTTCTGCGGCTGGATGAGCCGGAGCGGGTATGTCGGTCGAAGAGGACGTTACCGCCTGTTCGTGTGGCTCTTGTGGCTCTTGTGGAGCTTGGGCTGTCTGTGGGCTCGGATCGGGAATAGATTGGCTTGTAAGTTGAACAGTGCTTGTAGTAGTAGAAGAAAGATCATGAGGAGCGGCCACTTCAGAATGATTTGTCTCAGATTCAGACGTTTCAGGGCTAAGTGTAGATTCGTTCGTCTTGGATACATCTTGCTGCGTTTCTGTAACATCTGATAGGGAATCGGAATGCTGTGTCTGCCCATCCTCCTCTTGTACTAAGTTCGTTTCACTAACTTGGCCCCCAGCGCTGTTATCAAGAGCAGGATCATGTGCAGTGGCAGTACCATCGTTGTGAGTGCCATCATGACCGTTGACTGTGGGCGTGTCGTTGTGGTTTGTAGCCTGGACCTGTTCTACAGCTGGAGCGGGCGCTCCTACAAATTGGCCGTCGTTGGAGAGCGACATGCTATAGAACGTATCGGCTTGATCTTGTAGAGCCGGCACGACTATGGGGGAAGATGGATGGAGAGGCGCCGGAGAGACTGGGGTCAAGTCGGCCGTCGCCAGGAATTCGGGAGCCTTGTCGGTCATTCAGTCAAGATGATATGTGTTTACTGTGACCAGGGTTTCGGATGAACATGAGGAGGGGGGAATGAGGCTCAACAGGCAGGGCAGGGCAAAGCAGAGTCTAAAGGAGGGGCAACTAGTAGAATAGTTTGATGAAGGGAAACTCAGTAGACCACCTGGGAAAACGGGGGCAGGGCCGGTTGGTTTTCAAGCTGAATCAATCAGAGATAGGCAAAGCAGGTATGGTTACTTGAAATCTTGTCCTGGTCAAGTGAGAGCTAGCTGTCGATACAAAGTATTTGTATTTGCTTCGCTGGGAGTTTGCTCTTTGCGCGTTGGGTTCGCCTTAGAGCACGCGACGGCAGAGTAGTCTAAACAAGATCGCCACGTAGCAATGCTGCCGAGCACTGAAGCTGAGAGTGACGGACGGGTCGGATGAAAGCTGGTCTGTCCTTTGCGATCCGACGACAAGTCTAGATAGACGGAGGATGGCGTTGGAAGATAGGGACGATGCGCCGGAGAAAGGTCGAAATAATGATGGACAGTCACCGTTGCCTCAGTAGGCCATGAGAGAGGGGGTTTGAGGATGAATGTGTGATAGCAGAGAGAGGGAGTACGTAGACGAGAGTGAGAGGAACCGGAAGGATAGAGGGAGGATGGAGAGAGAGAGAGAGAGAGAGAGAGAGAGAGAGAGAGAGAGGCACGAGGCGGGCAGCAGCAATACACAGAGAGAGGGATGTGAGTGTATTGCGTATTGTATGTAGCAGCAGGGAAGTAAGTGGTAGGTAACCTGCAACGTCTGTACGTCTGTCTGTCTGTCTGTCTGTCTACTTGGCCATGGACACGCAGAAGCCGGGACTTATTTGGGTGTCAATAGTATGTTGACTATTGTTGGCAACAATGGCAATCAAGGCAAGAACTGGCGAGGAAAAGACAAGAAGCTGGGCTGGAGGTTGTCGCGTTGAGGTTTTGCAGTTTTGCAATGGCAAGGCTGGGCAGCTTCTTGGTGAAAGAGTGCTGGAAAGCAGAGGAAAAGTTCTAGAAAGGAATTGTCCTGTAGACAGTAGAGCAAACGCGGGACAAATGGACGTATGGCATGCCATTGTCAATGGATGGCTGCTTGGCCTAGCGTCATAACCTGGCTCGTGCACGCATTCTTTAGCCCTGTGAGGACTAGCTCGGCCTAGATAGCGAGGTACGTACCGATATATACACCCGATCACCGACGTTTATCCAGCTGAACAGTACCGAAGAGTGGGGAGAAAGCCCCGACAGCCCCGACTTCCATACATATTGTCCAGCTTTACCTTTAAACATATAGCCTGATATGTCTACTAAGTAAATAATCTCCTGTTCTTTATACTGGACTCGATTCGAATTTGCTTACAGAGTATGTAGACCATAAGGGCTTGTTTGGTCTTGAAGTCCGACAGGTTCCTAAACATACTCCGCATATACCACAAACATAAGATTGATTGGTGTGTGGGCTGAAAGGTACAACCACCACTCAATCTTGAGATGACGAGTTGGCGCTGCGGACGCTCAATTGTCAGCTTAGAGTCTTGAGATAACAGGGAAAGCTGATTCCGAAAAACCATGCTGCGAGCTATGTTTACGAGTCTAAACCGATTGCCGGTTACGACATCCATCCGCAAGCCGGTCCTAGCCGTGCGAACCATCCAGCAACAGGTTTTCGTCGATGAAGACGATCTCATAGCAGCCAGAAAGTGGCATGAATCTTTCAATGAAGATAGCTTGCCCAAGGGGCACACAACTTATTCACGGTCAAGCGGACCTGGGGGGCAACATGTGAATAAGTCAGCAGTCACAACCACCCCCAATTCAAGATAAGTCTCTAACAGCCCACTCAGAACTGAGAGCAAAGCCACAACAGTTTGGTCCGTCGAAGAACTATCTGGAGGTTTGCCAACTTTGATAGGCGCAGCACTGCGTACGTCGAAATACTATACCAAGCGCAATGACTCAATCACAATGCAAGCCCAGACGGATCGCAGCAGATCTCGAAACACGGAAGATAACCGCCTGAAGTTGGCAGAGGAGCTTCAGAAGATTTATAAAGCGCAGATTCCGGGAGAGACTAACCCCGAGAAAATCAAGAAGCACAAGGAACTGTAAGCACAATTGTCTATATTTCCACTGACATCCCTTGATGCTCTCTTCCAAGAAAAAACCCGGGAATGTATCATGGCTAACTGAAGATAGGGCGAAGTTGTCTAACGAAGATAGACTGAAGTCGAAGAAGCAACATGCTGCTAAGAAAGCAGCTCGAAAGAGTTCCGATGAATAAGAGACTTCTGAGTTGAAGTATAAACAGATCCAGAAACCCCCATCATGATTAGGCCGCTCCTATGTTGTGAGGGATGTCCTATTTATTACAAGGCGGGCTGCTTGGCCGGCTTGGACACATGTTGGATCTCATATGTACACACAAGTCATGAGATACATATCAAAGAAGACTCAGAGAGCATAGCATCTACTGATCACATTGAGTCATAACGAGACTGTGATTTCTGAAGATAACCGTACGAAAATAAAACAAGCAGCTACAATGCCGCTTAGAGATCAATTGTAAAAAGGGGATATTATGTTCTGCTTACCTTTCACCAACTAGTTACATAGACATGAAGATGGAGGACAAGAAGATTAATACAGTTTAGATGCTAGCGTAACGGTATATTGAATTAAGCAGTAGCCAAGCGGAGGTGTTCCTCATTATCGACGCAACGGGGCGCTCGCCCCGCTATCACAGGGTCCTCGCTCCCTCCCGATAAGGCAGCTTAGGTAAGAATTAAGTGAGGGGCGGTGGAAAGCGGGCCTCCAGCTGAATCAACTGGCTGAATCAACCGCTGATCGGATCCGATTGAGTCTGCACCTCCTTCAATTTGCGCAGCGTCACCACCGTCTCCCGTCGCGACACCCGCCGTTCTTATCTAGAATTCTTCTGATTCTTCTTCGAGTCCTACTCCCCAATTGTGAATAAGCTGATTTGCATCTGGTGTTTGTTTGAGCACAATACAGTGCTCGGAAGGCTGACTGACTTCTACAAGTCGGCCGTCGCCATTCGTTTGTCCACTTGCGTAACCCTCCACATCACGAGCCTCAGGGGGGACCAGATCAAGTGCCGGAGTCCTCTTTGTTATTGAACTTGTTGGTTTGTTTATCGTCTTCTTGGGACTCCAGCTTTCAGATTTGCGTATTGTTGCCAGTTATAACGTGCGAGACGATATCCACTCCTGCGACCGCCCCTTTCATATACATACATCCATCTGTCGACTATCATCCAACACGATCAAATCCTTCGATTCTGCTTACGAAACTGTCCGGCTGAGCTCGAGTCTACATTTCAAGCCATATAGCCTATTACATCCCACTCCAGCTATTATTGTCGTTATAGTCGTGGGCTTCAACCACAACTCTGTCTACCTATCATGAACGCCACGGCCGACATGACCAACAACGGCTCCCCCCGTCCGAATCCCCAGATACAACCATGTCGATACAAGGTGGGAAAGACGCTAGGAGCAGGCTCCTATTCCGTCGTGAAGGAGTGTGTTCACATTGACACGGGACGGTATTATGCGGCCAAGGTTATCAACAAGAGACTGATGGCCGGTCGAGAACACATGGTTCGTGCTTCTCCCCCTTTGCCTCACATCTGAGACTATGTCACATATATGGCTTACGCCGTCGTTCACTGGATCAGGTACGGAACGAGATCGCGGTCCTCAAGAAGGTCTCCATGGGCCACCAGAATATCTTGACCCTCGTCGACTACTTCGAGACTATGAATAACCTATACCTCGTGACTGACCTAGCACTTGGCGGTGAGCTCTTTGATCGGATCTGCCGTAAAGGGTCGTACTACGAGTCCGACGCCGCTGACCTGATCCGCGCGACACTCTCGGCCGTCGCGTATCTGCACGACCACGGCATCGTACATCGCGACCTCAAACCAGAGAACTTACTCTTCCGCACCCCCGAAGATAATGCCGATCTCCTTATCGCTGATTTCGGTCTATCACGAATCATGGACGAGGAGCAATTCCACGTCCTTACAACCACCTGTGGAACGCCCGGATACATGGCCCCCGAGATCTTCAAGAAGACGGGTCACGGAAAACCAGTAGATATATGGGCGATGGGGGTCATCACGTACTTCCTGCTGTGCGGCTACACGCCCTTCGACCGCGACAGCGACTTCGAGGAGATGCAAGCGATCCTGAACGCGGACTACAGCTTCCAGCCGGTGGACTACTGGCGCGGCGTCAGCGACCATGCCAAGGAGTTCATCTGCCGCTGCCTGACGGTGGACCCCAACAAGCGCATGACGGCGCACGAGGCGCTGGGCCACCCCTTCGTGGCCGGCTACCACCTGAGCGCCAACGGCGACAAGGGCCAGAACCTGCTCCCGACCGTCAAGAAGAACTTCAACGCCCGCAAGACCCTGCACGCCGCCATCGACACCGTGCGCGCCATCAACAAGCTGCGCGAGGGCCAGGCCCAGGCACACCTCATGGACGGCTCCCAGTCCGCCGAGCCCGGGCGCGGCGCGGCGCCCCTGGGTAATAAGGATAACGGCGCCGGCAAGGCGCAGGGCGACTCGGGCTACGCGAGTAACCGCGACGGCGACGTGGAGATGGGCGGGATGGGAGGAGGCGGAGGAGCCATGTCGGGGGTGCCGTCGAGCCTGCGGCCCGGCATGGTCGCGAACCGGGTGGTGGAGACGTCGAAGGGGTTATGGAGTGCCGGGCAGCCACGAAGATGAGAGAGGAAGGAGTCGAGTCGCATCGCATCGCATAGATGGGGTTGGTTACGTTGCTTACTTCTCTACACAAAACGAATAAAAACAAGAAAGAGATCTTCTATAGCTCGGCACGTTCTGGTACACTATTGGGATATAGGATATACACTTCGGGGATAGCGTGCGCACCCTTTTCACACCACCACCACCCATCCGGAGAACTGGAGACCAGGCTATAGAGATTACGTGTGTACATGTACATACATACACGGGAGCGCATTGCTTACTTACTGGCTTCACGACACGGGGAGAATCATATGAGAGCGCGAAAGCAAGAAAGCAAGCAAGCAAAGCCAGAATAGTATCTGGCAAGCTGTGGAGAGAGTACAAACAAACACAAACAATAACTTGCGACGACGAAGAGAGATATGATATGATTGATAGCCGCGCCAGATTTCGTGTCAACCCGGGAAAACGAAACGAATGCTTCTTAGTCTTAAACATTAGACTCTCTCTGTCTGACATGATAGACACTACCTACCTACCCATTACCTGGACATTGGTGGTGTGTGTGTGTACTGTACATAAATGAATGAATGGTATGGAGATACTATGTACACAGGCATGTACGCCGTATGTAAAGCTGGCCGCTCAGTTCGCTATACTACTTATTACTTTACTTACTACAGTGTACTATAGTTAGTATTACATACCTTGTTTAGTCGTACGTAAAGGTAGCCCACCTGAGTAGGTAGCCAAGAAGCTACTAAGGGCTCCAACTGCCAATGAAAATCTTCACTTCGCGATGGTTGTGGTGAATAATAATTACCGAAAGTTCGCATCGGCGGCTCGTAGTTACCTTAATAGTGTCTGTCAATCCCTTCACACATTACCTAGGTACATACATAGTCTATTTGTAGTATTCGCCGGACTACATATGTACGTACGTACATACCTACTGGCGAGAAAGAAGAAGAAGATGATGGGATGGAGCCCGCCCACTAATTCATTCATTCGCTCGCTCGTTCATTGGAAGGATTGGACTTTGGCTTTGGATTTGGATCCGTTCGCTTCCTGCCCTTCCGGATGTGTCATTTGCCTTGCGCGCCTTGCCTCGGGAAGCAAGCAAGGAAAAGCTGTCAAGCTACCTTACTTTTATCTGCTAGAGCTGCATCCAGCCCTTTTTGAGCCTCACTAGTCACATGGGGGGCTACACTTACTATGCACGACCTGACAGCCTGACTGACTGACTGACTGACAACCAACCTAACGCAAAGCTACTAACATAGTACGTATGTGTGTATGTATATTACCGGTTTTTTTTTTTTTTTTCTCCCTGTTCTATCTAGGTATAGGCAGCTCGACTAGCGATTCAAGACGATGTCGAGCACAGAGTTTCGTTTCGTAGACGTCAGTCAGGTACCTAGCGTAAGCCACTAGGTAGCAAGTTGATTGATTATCTACAAGCGCAGAGTAGACTGGCTCGTTATCTCAAGGCTCGCTCGAAGCAAGCGAGGGGTGCGCTCATTGGCGCGATACCTAGCCTCTCCCCTCGCAGCAGCAGCAGAAGTAGCAAGGAATCTAATAAGGGCAAAGGGCTCGCATCATCTCATTCATCAACCTCTACAGTTGACTAGCATGTACTACTAGCCCGCTACAGTACTAGGCATGTATGTATGTATGTATGTACGTATGCGTACGTATGTACATAGGTTGTTAGACCTGTACGGAATCGGCTGGTTTGGTTTCATTCTGTTGTGTGTCGTGCATAACCTCAGTTATGCAACCACTCGACGCATCCGGATGGCACGGACGCTTCCGAGCTGGGAAAGACGGGGATCCCCCTACTGCTATCCGCAATCCGCCTCCGCCGAGGCTCTTGGGGCTAGCAGCAGGCTAGGTAGGTACATGTAGGTCGGTAGACTGCCTTGCCCTTTTGCAAAAAGATTCCGAGCGCCTCGCCTCGCTGCTCGCTTCGTCCAACAGTAGGCATGGGAGTTGGTCCTTTTGGTCGCGTGATTTAAGATTGTAGTACGGGGACGGGAGACGGACGAAACGGATCCGACAAGGAAGAGAAAAGAAAAGAGTAAGAAAAAAGACGCAGAAAAATTTCAGCTGTTATTAAACGTCTTTCTTGGCTTTTCTGGCCTTGTTCTTATTATGTAGTACATGGTTTGTATGTACGTATGTACGGTTTGTATGTAGATACATAGTTTTATTACTGTTATCAAGCGGACGGCCCTCGGTAGTGCCCAGTGGAGATCAGCAATCTCTGATCAGTGATCTTCTCGCTCTGGTCAGATCCTCAGATGATAACTATCCGACCAGGGGCAGGCAGGGCAGGGCCAGCCTGCCCCGGGCGCGGGTCCCCCTTCATCCATCCATACATACAGCACTGTGGACGAGAAAGAGGGAATGGGATTCGATTCTACCACCACATTTTTGTATGTACCTGTGCTCCACTGCGGAAAGTGGGCATGCACTTTTCATAAGACGACCTGGGACGCTTTTGCACTGATAATGCGACTCCGAACCCCGTCCGTCGCATGAATAATTACATACCGCTTTCGCTGCGTGTGTGTACTACATACTGTTACGCAACCCACGCCATTCCCATCCCGCCTATTCCCGCACGCGCGGGCTGCATGGACCGCCGTGGTGAGGTGATGAGGAAAGAAACTGTGACTCTGTGTGAGTGAGAAAGTGAGCCCTGTAGCCCTGTGAAGCGAGTGAGAGTCGGTACCTCGGGCACACCCAACAGGCCGAATACCTATTCCTATGTAGGAGACCAGGATGCGGGTAGGTAGGGGGTGGGGGATGGGGGATGGGGGATGGGTGGTGGTGGTGATGGTGAGCCGATGAGTCGTTTTTGCTGCTCGTTATCGGTCTTGCCAGTGTTTCTCGATCCTCCTGCAAGCCCGTCTGCCCGTCTTACTGTGCCGTTTCAGGTTATCGTCTTATTGGCGGACAAGCGCTGTCGCCAGCACGAAGGTCGAGTCACCCAGTGTTTTAATTTCGTCCGTCCACGGCCGTCGTAAAGCGTATTCAATTGATGAAATCCCCCCCCCCTCACGTGGGCCACTGTGGTATACAAGTGGTACGTATACGCGTATCGTCGATGCGAATACTTCCATGACGTGAGGGCTACATGGGTGGCAGCGGGTGGCTTGTTAGGGCCATCGTTAGTTACCTGGTAGATTAGCTTGGAACGGTTGCTGGTGGGGAGTGCCTAATGAACCAGTTGAACCTTTTTGTGGCCTTTCATAGCTTTCAACAGCATGAACATTTTCTACCTAGGCTGCTAGGTAAGAGAGGTACATGACAGCCAAGGCTCCAAGCGCGTGGTAGCGCATATTCGGTGGGGCGTATAAGAGTGCCGACGTGGCCGGGCAGGAAGTTGATAGCGTGACCGAAATTTTGGCGTCCGTTTGATACCTCTGCTTACCGGGGCATATATTGTGTTGGTGGTTTTGGCTTCACAAGCCGTAGGGATAATCATTATCATATGTGCAGGATACTAGTTCGGACACTGCGGATCTGCATACATACATATGTACCTACTACACTTGTAGTAGACCATATCATGTCATAAGTGTGTTGTATACTATGCATGGACCCCAAGGGCTACTACCGAGGCAATAGAATCTCAATGAAATGAAAATAACTGTCAATATCAGGCGCAATAATGCATGTTGGTTGGTACCTTCATAGGCCTTCATAGGCACGAGGCATGAAGGACGCTGTACAACACACATTGTTTACAAATCAGCCCTGTAGCCCTGCTGATAAATGGAATGAATGGATGGCCACCGGGAGGACGATACCTAATCTAAAGTCTTTGTCATATTAAGCGCCAAAGGATGTTGACCCTGTCGACCCTGTCTGGCTGCGTTGAAACGGTCCCCCGCTTGAGGGCTTGAGAGGGCCTGTTGCATGCTTTGAAGACTTGTGGTAAAAGAGTCGAGCCGAGAGAGACCAAGGCTCAAGAGAGCAAGGGATCTGAAGCTTCAAAGCAGCAGCGAGTGAGTGGGAAGGCATCTGGAGTTGCATTGCAGAAATGAGACCCAACTTGGCAGTTATGGGCAATAGTTATGGACAATCCGCATGCGGGTTTGGCGCAGAGCGCAGAGGCCGGATGCATTTTCACACCGCATTTACAAGATTGACTTACTTACAGATCTGTTGTATTCGTCCCTCATCCATACATATGTACATACATACATAGGACATACATAGGACATACATAGGACATACATTGTTGCGTAGATTACATAGATTGCATAGATTGCGTCGAAGGCTATGGAATTCGGAATTCGATCTCACAATCTCACCGTTGCCATGCTGACCGACCCTTCGCCGACCTATTCTAGACTGGCGACTAGGAAAGATTAGGTACAAATGTGTGAGATATGTGTGAGATATGTGTGAGTGATCTCGTGCACATGTCGCAAGTTATGCAAAATCTGAATTGCCCGAGAAGCGGGAGCGAATAAAGTTTCGGGCACCTGATTCGCCCAGGGGGTTCGTGTAACGCAATACCTGGGTACTTTGCTGTGGGTCCGATGATTTTCCTTGTCCCATCGCGATCTGATTGGCCCATGTTTCTCAGTCGGAGCATCGATCGTTGCCATTTCCGGCATCGCGTCCATCTTGGAAAATAGCCCGCATGCGCTTAACCAGCTAGCGTGTACCGCCGTACTCTACGGAGTATGTACTACCAAACTACGTAGCAGCCCTGTAACCTTGTTGGTTGGCGTCCTTGTCTGCCCTGCCTGCCCTGTCATTCAGCGCAGAGCGACGCTGAACGATACCTAAACAACACCCCAAACGACCCAAAGCGCCATTACTCATACAGTCATATCTGCTCCACTCTTTTTAGGATATCCATGACTGACTTGGACTGACTACTGCGTATGTACATACTTGACCCTTGACCTGACTGACTGGACTGACTGCAGCCAAAGTCCGAGTGTCCTTCACATCCCTGTCCCCGTTGCCCGTTATATCCGCCATACTCGCAGTATGTGCATGTAAAGTTAAATATGAATCAATCCCTTCCCTTGCCACAGCTGTTTTTGGGCCTTGCGACCTTTGTGCGAATTGCTTCCCACTCGTAACCCCCATTTCCAACCTGCGTCGATCCGCTTCTCCCTCCGGGCCAAGTCCTTTGCCCTTCCAGTACCGCAACCATCTCGGCGAACACACACCTCACGTACCACTCCGAACCCACCGGTGCTACTGCTACTAGACGGAGGATACAGTTCCAAGTTCAAATTGTTTCGCTGGAGTTACGATACGTAGACTCTGGGGCCGCCTTGTAGTCTAGGAGAGACCGATCCGATGCAGTCGAACATCGTCGTCGAAACGCAGACTCAGCCTGCTTTCGACTGGCGTGCGCAGTTAAGCCCGACGAAGCTGAACGCGATTCCCGGCCGATACTTCTTCGGTCGAAGACATAGTCACCCCAAGCAACCTCGCGAGCCTTCCCCGCAGAAGGGCATCGCCGCCCTGCAGACGTCCTTTCGCATAACGGACTCCTTCGAGTCGCTACGGACGAGGAAATGGAGTGTCTTCGATGTACAATATGCTGTGCTGGCCAGCCTCACGATATTCTCAATATGGATCATTGAACCATCGTCGCCGGTTATCAAGATTTTGGTTTCTTTAGGATACACCACATTGCTGTTTATGCCTGTCACGAGACAATTTTTCCTCCCATCATGGCCCATATGGGCTTACCTGCTGTATTTCTTCTCTAGCAGGTAAGGACATTTGCTTATTCAGCTTACTGAGTGCGCTGCCTGTGTGAATATGGCTTGTCCGAGCCGTTCCGCAGAGCGGTGGGCTCGCTCTAGGTGGAATCATGATGTTGACTGATATTCTAGGTTTATTCCCTACGATGTTCGCCCCGATATTTTAGTCAAGGTTCTTCCTGCACTGGAAGACATCTTGTACGGAACGAATTTCTCAAATAAATTCTCAGCGTGGACACACCCAGTCCTGGATGTTATTGCCTGGTTTCCATGTAAGACCGCCCGCTCGTTTGCTCAATAGAGCTATTTTTATCCCAATTAGAATGTTTAAGCCTCTCATCCGGAACAGCCGGCAACTGGTGGCGGAACTTCAAAAGCGGTGTCTTTGTCCCATGACCCAGTAGCGCTGACTCATGCTTTCAGATGGAATCGGGCACTTCGGACTGCCGGCGGTGTGCTCCGCGCTAATGTTTATCTTCGGAGCGCCCGGAACGGTGCCGATGTTCGCGAAAAGCTTTGGGTGGATGAGCGCACTGGGCGTGACGATGCAGCTGCTCCTCCCGTGCACGCCCCCGTGGTACGAGCGCCTGCACGGGCTCGAGCCGGCAAAATACGGGATGCAGGGCTCGCCCGCGGGCCTGGCGCGCATCGACGCCCTCTTCGGCGTCGACATGTACACGACGAGCTTCACGACGGCGCCGGTGCCGTTCGGCGCGTTCCCGAGCCTGCACGCCGCCGACGCCATCCTCGAGGCCCTGTTCATGAGCTACTGCTTCCCGCGCCTGCGGGCCTTCTGCACCTTCTACGTCTGCTGGATCTGCTGGGCCACCATGTACCTGAACCACCACTACGCCGTCGACCTGCTGGGCGGCGGCATCATCGCCTTCTGCATCTTCTTCGTCGTCAGGAAGTTCTGGCTGCCCGTCCCGCAGCCCGACAAGAAGTACCGCTGGGAGTACGAGTTCGTCGAGGTCGGCGAGAAGAAGAAGGTCGCCGACGAGGAGGAGGGGGGCGGCTACGCCGACCTGAGCGGCCGACCCGCCCGCAAGCGGGGGGATTACGAGCTAGTCGATGACTTTTCGATCCGAAGTAGCTTCGGCCTCGACTCTGGGTTATCCAGCGGGAGCTCGAGCGGCCCCTCGAGTCCGCGGTCCTCCAGGAGCGAGAGGCGGTCCTATTAATGTGGATTATGAACATAATTGGATATAACTAATAATAATAGAAATAGAGAATTATTAATATCACCACTGGTGGCCTTTTTTGTTTGTTTGTTTGGTGTTCTTGGGGATCACTGAGCAACTACCTACCCAGCTCAGCTCTGATGTTTAGCGTCGCTAGCATGTGATATTTCCACTACGCTGAGTATTACCTAGTGGCTTCGATTTGCCACTTCCACTCTGGGAATAGATACAGTTACATAGTGAACATACGATAGGCATTGATAAAACGTATGAGGCTTTACTTCATTATATTGTAAATGCGTTTAATGAGTATCTTGGTGTAGTAAGCAATTGTTGGTTCTCATATGATGGTCTAAGCTCAACCGATAGCTGTAGGTCGTTAATATCAATTCAACTTGGCATTAGCATGAAAGTTCATGTTGTTACATCTCCCAGAGTGCGCTGTCTCATCGACGAGCTTCGCTTTTTCGCCAGAGCCCGTATCTTAAGTGTTTCAAGTTCAATTTCTAACTAGTAACCGTTCCAAAGACAGGCAGAATGACCTGAGTCTCTTTCGAGATCGACCATGTGTCGGGGTTTTCACCCAGGGGCACGTCGCGAACACCAAGTTACCCCGGCGCCGAGCAACATATGCAAGCCTAGCAAGCCCGACTCAGTTCCGTTATAGACGTTGACAAGAGGCGCAAAGAACATGGTATCGCTTACAAGCGCACGCATCGCGTTTCAGAACTACGCTTAGGGATCCCGATGCCACCGCTGAGCGTGACGGCGCCGAGCTGCCTATGTAGGTTAGTGCCGTGTCTTATTCCAGTAGCTATAGGCGAAGCCGGACCTCCGGGCGAGAGACACAGCGTAGTTTGCCATCTAGGTACCAGCGCTTGCTTGTCTCCCCCGCGCGGCTGAATAAGAACCCCGAGTGGAGGGCTTCTATATGGGATGTCAATAGGTCTGAGCAGCTGCGTCGGGCTTGTTTCGGCCCCGGCTACGATGCGGGCTCCGGTGAAGCCGATCGGAAACAAGAAGCGAGATCGATTCGCAGAGGATGTCTTTGCAGATAATTGATCCCTTTGAAGCTAGTAAATGACTCTCGACGAATCCCTATCCTTGTTACCATAGTCTCCCGAAAGATTTCGAGTGATGCACTCAGGTTACTAATATTAGGAATGTAAGCCATCATATGCTGAGTTTACAGTTTATTCTTCATGTATTGACGCTAATATGTTATTTAGCTAGTTACATCTTGATCGTGAGTCCCTAAGATACTTCCTACAGATATTTCATGTGGGGTCTCTTTCTAGTGTTCAATTTTCTTTAGTCTTTAGGCTTCAAGCCACGCATGCATACTTTTCCCCAGAATGTCATTATTTTATCAAGCTCTATTATGATCGATTTAATGTAGTTAAACTCCATGTTGTGCTCTAGAAATTTGCTTGCTTAGGCGCCCAGTCCAAGCCTTTCTGTTCATTTACCAATGTGAGCATTTCTCCACGATCGACGGCTGCTTCTAAATTCTTCAAGACGAGCAACTCCATGTCTCGCTGTGTCTCTATCGTACTTGTTCCAAGGTGAGGCAACAAGAAAGCCTTTTCGTTTTTCACAAGGCCCGGGTGGATCTCCGGCTCGTTCTCGTAAACATCCAGGCCCACGGCCGAAACATGCCCCGATTCCAGGGCAGAAACTAGATCCGCCTCGTTGATGAGCGCGCCGCGGGCAGTATTGACTATCACCACGCCCGGTTTCGTCTTCGCCAGCTCGGCGGCAGAGATGATATGTCTCGTTTGCGCGTTCAACGCCAAGTTCAGTGAGAAGACGTCCGATTGAGCAAGCAGCTCGTCGAAGGAGACGTATTTCGCTCCACCTTCCAGAGAGGGGTCTAGCCGTCGGCGATTGTGATAGATAATCTCCATGCCGAAACTTCGCGCCCGGTGCGCCATGGCCCGACCTATGCCGCCCATGCCTAGGATTCCGAGCACTTTGCCACGAGGGTCATGCCCGATTTTTGAATTGCCCTTCCATCTCCCTTCTCGCAATGCTACTAGTGGAACGTGCGCTTGTCGCAGAGCGCCTAGCATGAGAAAGATGCCTATGTCGGCCGTGGCGTCGTCTACGGCCACCGGCGTCGAAGACACGGCAATCTTTCGCGCGCTGCATGCGTCGACGTCGACGTTGTCGTATCCCGCTCCATTGTGGGCGATGAATTTCCATGAGTCGGGCAACGCCGCGATCAGCTCTTGATTGAAGGGGCCGGTGACCGAGACGGACATGTTAGAACGGTAGCATCCCCGTACCGAGTTGTATTTGCCGCTTTTGCAGTTCTCGAGAAACTCCGCCCGTGTTCCTTTGCGGAACTCTAGTAGTTTGTATTTGCTGCTTAAAGCCTCCCATTCCTTGTTGCTATGGGTTAAGCCTCCTATGAGGAGGACCGCGGGAGAGGAAGACATAGGGGCGTCTGATTTATAAGTTCGGCGCGGGGTAGACAGCTGCCGGAAGTGTGTGAAAATGCGTCGCGGTGATGCTGTTCTCAATGTATACATCGGTGGTTCTCATCAAGCATAATGCGTATGGTGATAATGAGTCTACCAGAGACTACTAGTTGAGATGCCGAAGTTCGGAGAACTATCCGAAGCTCGTCATGTTAGCTTTCCCTCGGGTAGATTTACAGGTCGGTGTTTCTCCCTACGGGTAATTTAGCGAATGCCCACATCGGCGCGCGGAGGTAGATCGGACCAATAAGCCTGCTGACAGTTTTGAATGGCCACCAATGTTAGGGTACTATTGATCATTGATAGTTGATAGATGAGAAGGCGTTGTCTACGGAGGTCGTTGGAGTGTATCATGCTGTTTCTGGGATTACTATCAACAAATAAGGTTTTGTAATACCTTCTATTGTCATAAAGTTAGAGTTCAACCTATGAAACTAGACATCGTGCAACTGCTCGCAATGTTCTTCATCGGTGCCTGGGTTACATTGATATCGTAGTTTAGAAGATTTCGACTATGAATCTCGTCGGCATACATAAGTCTCACAACCATGGCTCAAGTGTTGGTGGAGCTCATGTTGGACTTGGCTGTCAATCTAAATCGAAGCTTGGAAGATATCTGTCGTCTAAAAGTAGCTTTTTCTCGAAAGGGGACAGCACTGTGTTGAAGCATACACAATGGTAAAAGGAAGCTACCGGATTGTCTATTTGCACTCTGACCTACCTTATAGTACCTTGAAATACCTACCCCGTGACATTATTTTCTAAGAAACACAAATATTGTTTCCGTTCAACCGCAATACTTGTTGTTTGAGACTATCATCATGGCCGAATTTGCTGGTTGCAACCTTCACTTATGGTTGAAGGTAGCCCACCAATGCACCGAACAGTTAAGGATAGATGTCTCCAGAAACGGTTGCAGCATGGAGCAGTTTGAGACCAGAGAGGTCTGGGATTAGCGTTGAATTAATTGGAGTGAAATATCCAACAGAGTGGTAATAGAGAACCCGGAAACTTCTCTCGAGTTGTCGCTGTGATGGACAGAGATAAGAACGTTGGACACACAAGGTTGAGGATCAAGTCCTTTTACATCGAATTGGAATTAGACATATTTGAGCGACCTGTGGGACCTATATGAATATAGGGGTTATCCCTCTTCGGAACCAAACCTGTACTACCTTTCTAGAACTTCCCTATATAACTAATTAGGTATATCAGCCCCTTCTTTGAGCAATAGCTGCGCAAAATCGATGACCCTCTTTTCGACTGCTAGCAGTAACGGCGTCCGACCATATCTATCCATAGCGTTGACGTTAGCGCCATTGTCAAGCAGAAGGCGTATAATACCCTCGCTCTCGCACTTGACTGTCCCGTCTATAGTTGCATTATTCTCATGTAACTGCTGCATATCATCCTGAATCCCTTCGTCAACTGCCAACAATAATGCTGTCCGCCCTGATACATCCCTAGCCTCAATATCTGCGCCCTTGTCGAGCAACAACTTTACAAGAGGCTCACATCTACTCACTACTGCCCAAAACAATGGCGTCCAGTGGTCTATATCTTTGGTCTCGATATCAGCGCCTGCATTGAGTAGCAGCCGCGCAACAGCTTCGTGTCCATTCCTTGATGCTACTAACAGCGGGCTCCAGCTTTTCTGTTGATTATTCAGGTTAGCGCCTTCATTTAGCAATAGTTGCACTACCACTTTATATCCGAGTCCTGAAGCTAATGTCAGTGAAGTCTGGCCACCAATGGTTTTGGCTTCGATATTGCTGCCTTTATTTAACAACAGATTTACAATAGCTTCGTGCCCGTTTCGAGATGCTACTATCAGCGGAGTTCGGCCACCAATGTCTTTAGCTTCGTTATCAGCGCCTTTATCTAGCAGAAGCGATACAAACGTTGTGTGACCGCTCTCCGCAGCTAATATCAGCGGAGTCTGGCTGTCCTCGTCTTTTACCTCGATATTAGCACCTTTTTCCAAAAGCAATTGTATGACGGTCTCCTGTCCAGTTCTTACTGCAAACAGAAGTGGCGTCAAACCGGAATGGGGCTGCTGAACCTCTATATTTGCGCCTTTGTCGATGAGCATCTTCACGAGACCCTCGTGCCCATTCTGCAAGGCCCAGATGAGTGGAGTCCCGCCCCAGCCATCCTGGGCATCTATATAATACTCGTTCATTATGGCGTTCACTACTTCCACAAGGCCGAAGTATGCCGCTAAGTGTAACCCTGTTATCATCCCTGGTATCCGTTGACTATAGCCTAGATCGTGGACGTATCGCTTCTCCGCTAGTAATACTTGACTCGATGCCCTGATTTGAGCGAGGTTTTCGAATAAAGGCAGGACATCCCGAACGGTCGAGGCAACACTTGCATGGTGTCCCCAAAACTTTGCAGCATAAGAATAAAAAGGGTGTAACCTGAGCCGTTGTTCAAATTCCTTATCCGTATGAGCATATCCAGTTGCAAATGACTGAAATGAAAGGTAAGTAATGCAGACTCTTGTAATGGTAGCCTGAGCGTCTGGAAACCAACGTCTGTGTGTCTTTTCGAAGTATTCCTGTGTTGTGTGATGAACCAGGCGGATGACACCAGTTTCTTGGTCGATCGTGACTAATCCAGCGCATACGGAAACCATGTCATCAGCGTCTGGAAGATTTTCTTCGTCAAGTTGGGCTTCGCCAATTTCTACTGCAAGTGCATACCGGAGTTCCTCGATGGACAGCGGTCTTTTTGCACATGCGATCCATAACAAGATATTCTCAGCCAACTCTTGAGAATCTCTATCTTGCCCCTGAATTCGCTCCATGGCTTGTTCGTATACATAGCTGTATCCAACAGGTCCCATTGGAAGGGATCTCAAAGCTTCCTTAAACTTTCTGACGGTTTTTTTGGTCATTATCAAGTCAAAATGGAGCTGCGCGAGGAGAAACCTAGACAACCATTAGAAAGTTTATCTAACAGGACACCTGAATGCACGTACATTCCGTCAACCACCCCCATTATTGTTTCTTGAATTTCCCTGTGGCGTTCGCTCAAGAGCTTTGAACCTGATAGTGATATCCGGCCTTCTAGATATTTGTGTATGTCGCTGTCATGTGCACGAATCTCCAATGTCATCCTTGCTTGGAATCTCTGCATGATGTCTGGAATAGCTCTAGATGTAGCAAGAAAACTTAATCCGAATTTCTCTTGAATTTGGAAGATTTCTGAGAGAAACCTCATTCGACACCCATCAGATTGTCGGCATTCGTCAAGTCCATCGACGATTATGAAAGCCCTGGAGTACTGAACAACGATGGATTTAAAGCCCTCCAGAATCTCATCCAAGGATGGAGGAGTTCTTTTTTCTTTGCGTAGCAAATATGTGTCTCTTATAGTAATTGGCAGAATATCTAGTCCCTGTGCCAATTGTTTCAGCAGACCTGCTAGCAAAGTATCGACATTCTGCTCGTTCTGTTGCCCAAAGTTAAAGAAAGTGTAGGCAACCCCGACGGAGGGAATATTCCGAAACCGGGTGGTGATATCGTCGATGATAATCGATGCCAGTATCGTCTTGCCGGCACCAGGAATACCGGGACAGAATAATACATTATCCTTTCTGCTCCTCAGCCACTTTTTGTACTTATTCGAGTTAAGGAACCAACGACCAGTTCCTGGTTGTCGGCGGCTAATGAAATCATTTTGCTGAGAAGCGTAGTCAACTGGTGAGATCCAGTTGAGGATAGATCGTCGATCCTCGTCAGCTTCGCGAATATCCTGACGGCTACGCAGACTATGAATGTCGTCCTGGATGCTTCCTTGTGACAACTGCAGATGCGCTATACTGCTTTTGAGCATCTCGTAACTGGTCGCAGATTGTTTGACGGTATCGACTATCTCTGCGAGATGCTTCCCATTTTCTCTGGAACTGCTTTGAATCTGTTGGATCAGCTTCCGATTTTCATTTGTTAAGGTCAGATCAAGGATCTGTTTTTCGTTCTCGATGGCATTGATTATCCCCTCTAATTCTTTTTCTTCGAAGGGCCATTTTAGACACGCAAGAGCCTTCCCAACGCCGTCTTTCGGCCGGAGCCTTACTTTTACGGCGCTTAGTGCAATCCCAAGCCGACCCAAAGGCGCACCTGGTTTCTCGAGAGCTTCAATGACTTTTGACCACGTTTCTCCCTCTTGTGAATTATCGGCCTCATCTCGTATTCGTTGAAGTATATCATCGCATCCTTGTATTACATCCCGAAGTCGTTTTCGGGCTCCCGTCGAGCCGGTAGCATTGCTGATGTACTGGACAATTTTGGAAGATAGCTGAATGATGGAAAGTATGCTCGCGGTGACGCTTAGAGGATCCATTTAGAAGCTGCTCAAAAGCTTCGGCCAAGTAAAACCTAGCCATCCAGGATATACGAAACAAATTGTTTGAGGACTCGCTGTTTGACAGACAACGCCTGCAAGAAACAATCATTGCGGTATTCTACTTTAAAGAAATTGAATATCGAAGATGCTTCGTTATTCAACCTCGCAGGCTGAATAGTGGCGGGGTGCTTGCATATAGTGACATAGCCACAGGCATCACGATGTTGCCTCTTCATGTTAATCTATTGGCTAGGACAACTTATCAACGCCTGAAGCCGAATAGGTAATACAATATGTACGACATTCTATATTTCTAGTACCTCTATATGGTGTGATTGCTATTGGTGAAATAGACACATTATGAGTATAGTAATAGTTATTATTAGGGAAGTATCACTACTAGTCTACCTAGGGTGTTGCATTCGCTTATATAGCTATAGCGGTGGGGTATATACTGTTTAATAGTTACCTGAATTACTAGCCACCCCATAACCCAACAGCCATGTTCTTCGTATCATCACATGAATCAATCTGAACGTCTCGGTGATACATGAATACATACCTATTCTATCAATGAGCGATTTGAGCTCTGCCCAGTACGACCCAAAGGGTTCTATAACCTAGCCCCTTTCCGTGCGTTGTTCAGCTATTCTCCAAAATCCTGTTCGAGATGTGATTATGAGATCGACCTACACTACAGCTTCTTCCTCATCATGCTTCACAGACACGGGCCTATTCAGGGGCGAATCCCTGCCAGCATAGATAGAAGCATCATACAAGAAGGCGCCGCATAAGCCGCCCACCATAGACGCAGCCCAGGGTGCCCAGAGGAAGTAGCACGAGTCATGAGTCCAGACCTCTTTGCCGTACCCCACGATCGCCAGAGCGATCCGCGGCCCCGTGTCTCTCGCCCCATTTATGGCATAGCCGGTATTGACACCGAGAGCAGACCCAATACCAAGAATGACGAGGAACAGGGCAAACGGCTGCGTCCGCGGGGGCGGCGACATGTTGCCCTTATCAGCCAGTGCGAAGATGAGCGCGATCAGAACAGCCGAGGCCAGGAACTCAGAGTAGAAGGCGGACAGGTACGTCAGCTGGCCCGCGGGAAAGGTGAAGAACAGCCCGGCCGTCGAGTGCGGGCCGATCACGGTGCGCACGTCGTCGCCGCCCTCGAACAGCGAGATGCTGTGCGTGTAATTCGCGTACACTACGAGCGCCGCAAACGCCGCCCCGAGAACCTGCGCGAAGATGAACCCGGGCACCTTGCGCAGCGGAAAGCCGCGGAACACCGCCAGCACGAGCGTCACGGTCGGGTTGCAGTGGCCACCTGAGACGCCGCCGGAGATCCACACGGCTGCTGCGACGCCGACGCCCCACGATAGCCGCCCCAGGACGTGGTTCCCGTACGCGGCAATGGTGTGGTCAGAGTACTCGGTGCGTCCGCGGTAGTGGAGTCCTACTTGGCACTCCACGCCGGCCCCGAAGAGAATGATCATGAACGTGCCCCAGAACTCGCTAATACCCGGCATTAGTATAGTACCTTCGCATTGAATCATGCAACGCTTCCAAACCACAAGTGCGAGAGACTCACGCGATCTCCTGCTTCCAGATATGTCTGAAGCTCGCCCATATGTTGGGCTGCGCGTTGTTGCGAGTCGCCCACCGCGTGTGATGCAGCTCCGTCTCCTGATCAGGCGCAATGGCGCTGGCCGGAAGCTGGGGCGCGACCGTGTCGGGATCAGGATGCACCTCGTGAAGCGACTGGCTTCTCAGCCGCCTGGGGATGATGTCACTTCGCCATGAGGTGCCCGATGCCGTGCGGTGTGATTTCCGGGCGTGGGGGGCCTGAGTCTGAAGAAGGGGGCTGGTCTCGCTGGTGTCAGGAGGCATCGTGTGGGCTCTTTCAAGGTGTGCAATGGTCACCGCCCGCTTTGCTCAGGGACGAATTTCTGAGCGTTGCTGAACGATGAGTTGAGCTGAGAAGTCCGAGAGCGCGGTTCAATCTTGATTTATCTCCCTTGACTTATCTGATCGGCTCTGGGGCCGTGGGGCGTCGGTCCACTGTTTATGGGTCGTGGCGCGAGCTAATCTTGATCGCGCCGCCTCAATATTCGTAGCCTATTTTTCAGTCCATATTTCTTTTTGGCGGCTTCGTCGGGTGACGTGGTAGTTCAGCATCTTGTTATGTCAAGGTTGTCTGAGGTAGTAGCACTGGAGGCGGCTGCGGGCTGTCATTGGTTGGTGAAACATAAACCAACCACACTCGTTGTGGGACTGGATCATCGTGAGAAAACAAGCTCACGGAGTAGGTTAGTGGTACGCAACGACGTGCAAGTAATACGTGATTGAATTTGAGAGGCCATTGGTTCCAATGTCCTTTAATTATGGCCTTATAAATTTTGTGTGAAGTGAAACCTCAATTATATTGAACATTAGCGCTGGCTAACTCTGCTTGCATGGGTTGGATTCGAAAGATATATATATATCCCGTTGGACGTTATGAGCAAGCTTACCTTTGAATGAGATCGCTACTGTACGCATCCTGCCAACTCAGCTCGTCCGAATGTGACAATATTGAACTCTATGGCGCAACCCGTTCACTTCGATTGAAAACAAAAGCATATAGAGAACCTAATAGATGGTTCCATGAGGGTCAATTCTTTTACGACTACGTGAAATACGGAAACCATATTTTCCCTCCCCATTCGCTAGGTTATATTTGGTATTGTCATGACTCTATCGTCATCACCGACGCTACTTGTTTAGCTAAGCAACTTGCTCATCCATACTCCTGCTGGTGAGACCCTTAGACTTCCACCCCTCGATCCATCGAGTTGAGAGCGAGTTGGTAAATGTTGATTACCTGCGACCATCGACCGCCGAAGTTCTTTTCCAAGATTTCATGCATATCGTCGTTGCTCACGTCCTCTAAACCTCGAGAGCCCTTATGACGCCGAATCATCTCCTGCATATTCCTGATTCCTTTGACAGTCTGAATCTCTGGCACGGAAGGCTCTCGGGGGGTCCAGGGAGGACAGTTCATGTCCGTGAACCTGGACATTTCGTACATTGAGGAACCCGGAGGAGGACGCAAGAGGATCTCGAGGCGACTGGATCTATGGCAATCGTCGACCCAGCTTTGCTTGGCCGGACCAAAGAAGAGCGTGATATTCTCGGGGGTATCCTTCCCAGTGATAACGAGACGTCGCATGGGTATGCTGACGACATATGTTAGCACAAATCCATATACCCTAGGAGAGAGGACATATTACTTCAGGGGACCGAATCCGTCATCTGGGCGTGGTAGAGTGAGGCCGATATCCTTAGCCACAGCCTGGGCTTGGGTGTCGAATACAGCAATTTTGTGGTAGTATGATATTGCGTCAAGAGACGCGGAACTAGCTCCATTGCTTGATACGTGCTTACAGAAGAGTTTGTGGTTAGCCCAGCTTCGTCTTTGGCAATTCTTGGAACAGTAATGGGCCTTCTTGCACCCAGTACAGGCTAAGAGGCTATCGGAGGAGCCCGTTTTGCACGCCGGGTTGTCGCACTGAGCTACTGCTTCAATCTTGGACTGGTTCATTATGACCGAGATTCACCGCCTGGACAAGTGATGCTACTGAGTGTGAAAAGGACAAGATTGCGGGAGTGTTGAAACCCGTGTTAAGCATTACATGAAAGTTGTATGTTGCTGGGGAAGGCCTCCCAACGTTACTGCCTTGCCTTGTCATTCTACATTCGCAGGGATTCTCTATGCATGTACTGTAGCCTTAGGTAAGGTACCTATGCAGGTATGCACATATGTATGTACATACCTCTGTATCGGATCTTTGGCTGCCCTGGCTGCCTGTTGTTCGGAGGTTGATGGCGTGGTCTATGCGTTGTCAGGTTGTTTATCAGGTGTCGCTAGGTGGCAGGCGCCTTGTGCGCGTTGAAAGGGTCTCCATATACAGCTGCTATTGAAGATTCCTTCCGTTCCTTATTTGTATAATCTTTCATACTTGCTAGATGGAGACAGCCAATTAGAGGTTTCTAGTGTTAACTGTATATAAAAGCACTGGTTTACAGTGCAATGCAGACCTACATGCCGAGGCCGTGACGGTCGTTGCCTTGTAATTTCTGTTGGTGCTACTCTACCATTGCCATATCTATTTGGTTAGGTCATTGAATTGATGTTGTTAGAATATAGGAGGTTGTGTGACCTATATGCTGTACGATAGTAGTATATCCCCCAAGGGCTCTAGGTACACTTAGCTTAGACTTAGACTTTACAACAATCAATGGATACTCATCCTATATCTTTGATACGCTCATGTTAAGACGTCATTAGCTCAGCTATGTTACTCAACTTTGGCGATATCTGTACTCTTAGCTATCTCCTCCCAGTCATCACAGATCTTCAGCGTATCCTCACACTTAGCTCTAACCCTGGACCATCCGTCGCTTCCAAGCGGCACTCGTAGTGGTATTTGTTTCCCAACAGCTACCCCAGTGCCCTTGACCAGGTCAATCATAATAGTAACTGCCTTTCCAGCATCACCGGGCTCGTTGCCCACTATACCAAATTCGACCTTACGAACAGCCGCGTTGAATTCGGCATATTCTGGAACACGCGGGGGTACGTGGTTGATATTACTAAATGCTCGTGTGCGGAAATATCCAGGCTCTACTATCAGCACCTTCACGCCCGGCGCGAACATGGCGAGTTCTTTAGAGAGGCATTCGACGGCACCTGGTGTAAAGACATAAGTCATTCACTCGTGCCAATATCTGGCTGTATGAAAACAGTGCCGACAACATACCTTCGAGGGCAAACTTGCTCGCACAGTAGCCAGCCGCGCCAGGATCAGCATGCCAGCCAGCCTGTGAACTCATATAGAAAAGTGTGCCTTTGCCTTTGGTACGGAGTTTAGGAAGAAGAGCTCTGGTGATATTAAGGGGGCCATGGAAATTAGTCTTGAAGGCGTCTTCCATTTCTTGCTGACTGGAATGGTGCAAGTCAATCAACGGACTTGAAGTCTAAGATAAAAACGTCAATATGGAGAAATGACGATACTTACGTTAACTCCTCGACTGCGCCGCTCAGTATATAGCCAGCATTGTTAACAATCACATCAATGCCGCCTGGATACAGGCTCCATGCTTCGGCAATTTTGGCCTCGATCTCATGTGGCGGTGCGGAAACATCCAGATCAGAGATACTGGCGCCAGTATCCTTCAGATGTGCGAGCTTCGTTTGTGCATTACGTCCTGTGGCAATTACATTGTCTCCCAAGGCGCGAAGCTGCCGGACAAACAACTCGCCGAAGCCGCTGGAGCAACCAGTTATTAACCAAGTCTGAGACGGGGCCATTGTTAGGTAAGTTCGCCACTCTATGAAGCGTCCTCCCAAACCTAGACTGTCGATAGGTGGAGGTTGATTCGTTGTGGTCTCACAAGAGTCAAGAGTTTCCCCGGATGTCTCAGTCAAAGGACTTCAATGACTGGCGTCAACACACGTAAGATGGACACCGCTAGAGAAGCGGGACCTTGGTCCCCTCATGTGATACGCTAGGTTAATGGGGTTGGCAGCAGGCTGTGGAAAATGTTATGCAGGAAATTGACACAGCTGTTAGATCGTGGAGTAATGATGTACCTAAAGTAATTTGAACTCCAATGGCTGTGTCTCTCAACTTCTCCTGATACTATATAGAGCGAGCTAGTAGAAAGAAGGGAAAAGTTACCTAGTGAGGCAATCAGAAAAAGCTGACTAAGCCCTTAACCACACCTCCTGGAGCTGGACCAGCATGCCCATCAAATCAAGTAAAAGGGTTGGCTTGGCTTGACCATTTTTACGACTTAACCTAAATCTGCAATTTTACCCTTAGATATCTGTAAGCAATGCTTGGGTGCAGTAAATTTTATTAAGGGGTGTGTACTGACGTAATAATACGTGTTGGGTCTTCAATGGGGGTAGTAGCCAATGATGTTAAGTGGCTAATAGCTAGCTATCGAGAAATATTAGGAGGTTTCCATACTAAGTTTCCTAAGTCTAAGTATTTTCAAATATCTGATAGTATGTTAAGGATTTTATAAAACGGACTGGAATCGGTTTGAGGGTTTTTGCTTTCCCTAATTATCTAATTTCTTTTTACAAAAACTTATATTTGAGCTACATGAAGTCAAGTTGAATACAAAACCTTTGATTTGGTAGGTATGCCGTCCAACCTGCTTTTATGCACGTGTATTTTGCCTCTCTTTTTACATTTCAGGATTGTATGTACGTATTATTGGATGAATTATGCAGCCTATCGGCAGTTAATCATTGTCAGCCGTGACTCGAAAACCCAATTGGAGTATAGAGCGGGCATCACAGGAGGTAGATAAAGTATTACCTAAGGAAAATGTCCGATGATGCTATTGGCAAGTCGATTCGACAGTGGATGCCAGGCGCAGCGATTCGTGTAACACGGTGTCTTAGTTTGAGACATTGAAGCGTTCTGTGGGTGTTGAGTCGCCGAAGAGGATTACATCTTGTACGCTAGTTTGCCTTAGTATGTATACTTCTAAGACATATCCGTGTGTCCTGATTCTCTTGAGGGGGATCGACCACGGGGTCTCGTATTTTCCAACTCCGTTCAATAATTAGTTAAGTGATATGCTGGAAAGGACTTGTTACGGTATACTGAAGTCACGTTCAAAATCGCTATAAAAAGTAGATTTGGAGTTACGAGTATGTTTAGCCTTGAAACTTCGAGCGTGTATCAATCTTAGGTGTTGTGGCTACTCTGTAGCGCTACTAACAAGTGGTAGTATATATAGAATAGAAACCCATAAACACCATAACTTCCATACGAACTCGCTGTAAGACTGATCTCTTCGCACTAAAGCCAGAAGACCCATAGTGCATGTTATTCCCAACAACATCACCCAAACAAGAACAGAAGCCTTCTAGAAGATTAAGCACACCACTGACCACAAAGGCGCAAGGATAGCCACGCTCCAACGTGCTAATTTCTCACCATAAATCAGCGGTATCGTTTTACGCCCACCCGCCTTATCTCCCGCAACATCGGGTAGGTCTTGTGTATGTATTGTTGACGTCACCACAACAGCCGTCAACATAGCCCAGTTTCTGAGCAGTTCCTTTCTCTCGATACAGCCTGCGAGAAGGACACCAACCCTTCCCCAACCAAAACAGGCCATCCCCGCAGCATTTAGTATGTTACGCGACAGAATACCCTTGCTACTGCCTTCCATATCATTGTATAACCAAATTAAGATCATAAGTATAAGGCTTTGGGTAAAGGTACCAAGAAAAATGCTTAGTAAGAGAGCGGATGGTACTAGTATTTGACGGAGGTTCTGTGCGTCTGTCGGTGTGAGCCTTCCAGATGGTATAGGGCGCCATGGTTTGTTAACCATATCCTCAACGACCGACTCGGGAAAACTCTGATTCGAAATGTTGTGCACCAGCAGATGTAACCATATCCATGCCAATATATATGGTAGTCGTGATGCTACGCTTCCAAATCCATGTTGCTGTGTTAGAGACACTCCGTTCGAAGAGAGAACCATTGAGAGTGAAAATAAACTTTGTGGTAGGATGATTGTTTTGATGTCACTCTTCGTGAATAGAAAAAGTGTGGCGAGATGAAACCAGACGGCCTCAAGGCTCTATCCTCTTCTGTGTCAGCAGTGCTAGTGAATCAAGGAATATCCGGTAATAAGTGGTAAAATCTCACCTCAATGATATTTTGAGTCTTCATGCCGAATTGAGGCACCGTCTAGCACAGCAGCCCTGATTACAGTCTAAGGCACTGCCTACTAAGAAACTCAGGCAATTGATAGCTGAAGGTTGGAAAACGGTAGGTTTACAAGTTTGATCATGCAAGATATAAGTATTAAATGAAAATCTTTGGTTGGTACCGGCGATATATAGTAGAGTATAGAAATGGTAGATACACTCAACTCAGGATAATGATAAAAGAAAGTCTAAAGGGAATCTTATATACTTATTCTTCAATACTCTTAGTTGCAATAAAGACAGCCACATATTACGTCTCTTATTTTAGATTTGATGCATTCGAAGATATCAGTTATTCTATAATATGCATAGAATCTCCTCATCCCATTTTTTCATAGAGTAATGTCTCTCCAGTCACAACTTGGGTATACGACTATAGTTAGCAGAATGTACACACATCTTTTCCTTGGCTTTTTTAGCTAGCAGCAAGTACTTCTAGTACATCGAGCTTACACAATTAGTTCATGGCGCTTACTTGCGTTGAATATTCCGCCACACTACGCCCCGTGTGTGTTGACATTTACTTCCAATACCCGAATAATGAGGAAACCCCGACATACGTAGGCTGCCGCCCTATATATTCTTTGAGCATACGTCTCATCATCATTAAGCGAAGTACTTCGACTCACCTGGTTATTTATTCTAATACTTAAGTGCTTTTCACTATGTACTAATGTAATAAGCTACTAGAGCATTCTACTACATAATGCGCAACGCTTAAAGGGCGTGATGTGGCGAAATAGCTAGCGTATGTATAAGGTAAGAATAACATGACAACCGACGTAAATGGCTAGTCTGCGTAACTTCTTATCGAACCACTTCGCGTGGCTAGAGATTCTGTCAGCTGCTACTAACAAAGATGCGGTGTGTGAAGGAGTGTTACGCTAGTTGTACTCTGGTTGTACAAGTAGTAAATATGTTAGATTTTCAAGGGTACGTGAAAACTTTACAGGAGATAAGTTTATTCCGAGGCTTTTTATAATTCTTGTACCTTTTTGGTAATTATATTCCATTTACCGTGACTGAAAAGCATAATATGAGATGTCTATCTTGAAGCTAATTGCCCCTATCCATATGCTACCACACGGTTTCTGTACCACCACCAACAAGGAGAAATAAGGGAATAGTATACATATATGCATCACGAAGAGTGGCTTACAGCGGTGCTACATAGTAAGCACGAGAAGTAATTCCGCCATCATGCTTTATCATTAAACCGTAAATCCGGCCCACCCTTGATCTGCTCGTATTCCTTTTTGTATCTCTACCACCTATGGGTTGGAAGTACCAATAACCATTGCCCTTCTTCTTCTTGTCCCCGTGAATAGATTGTTTATGTCCACTGACGGGCACTGTATACTAAGAATTTGAAGAACGACCAGCCACCTGGTAGGCTTATTGAGCGCGGTCTGAACATACCACGCTTACCTTGCCATATCAAGCACGACTAACTAGTTGCTAAGGGAGCTTCTTTTTACTATATCTATATACAGTGGATTAAGTCTAAGTCCACGGTACATGCAGAATGAGGCAGCTGAAATCTGCCGCTTGGGAATAGCAACGACGTGGTTAAAACCACTGGGTTATTTCAACCTAAACTAAATACAGTTAAAATAGCAAGATCTGCTCCGTCTCCTTCATCAGTGCGTATACGTTGCCCTCGTTTCAAAGCACCAAGATGTTAGACGCCTGTAGATCTCGACAACGTGCCCCTTTACAGAGTTCACACAGCTTTATCACTAAGGAGCACTGCCCTGAGCTACCTTCGTTCAACTACCTGTTAAGTTCTGGGAAGATCTCCGCAATAGAGGAACCACAGAGCACCCAATTAACCAATTATGTATGCAAGAGAATAACGGGAAGCCTTCCAGGGCTTTCCCCGGATGTAGGGTTTGAACCTACACATTATGACATTGATAATATGATACCACTTTGGGAGATGTGGTACAACACGTTGAAATACAGAATCAATGAGACCTGATGGACTTGAGGTTTAGTTATCTAGAGTGGCGGATGGCCTGTGATATGTATACAATGATACTAGTCGTGCCTTGCACTATAACAGTTCTTGACCGTCGCATCAACACAATGGTTTGCTAGCTGGTAAGTCACTCCATCGCGACGTCAAGGTCAAGTTGAACTAGAAGACTATGCTAGAATAAGAATCAGCAATCATAAGTAGCGGCGCTAGCTCAAATATAGGAGCGTGAGATTGAAGTATAATTTAGTAATCTGAAGTCTTAAGGTTGTTGTGATAGGATCTCGGAGGACTGGTATTAAAGGAACTTGTAGTTTGGGGGTCACCTTATGTCATACGGCTATTGGAGCCAAGACCTGTTGGAAGCTATACAAGATGCAGGAATGCTATATAAGTATATATATTAGGTGCTGTTAGATATTATTCGATACTGTTGGAATGTATGACTGCCTAACAAAAGATATAATTACCAGACGGCCTCTACGTCGGCAACAGACTAGATATATACTAGGAATACGTACCGCGGCAGCAGGCCTATAAAAGACCTATCGCCGACTTTTAGACTCAGATTAAAACTTAGAACCATAAGTGCCCTTAGAGGCCCTATAGAATTATTAGCTGAATTGATATATTCCAAGCCCTGATCACAGCCCTTATCCCACCTTAGGTACAACCCCTGAACGAAGCGACCTGCCTGGAATTCACATCTAACCATATATAATTCTAGTAGCAATCCCAGAAGCAAGTTTTATGTAATGGGCATGACTAGTATCAGTTGTATAACTATCATGACATTTTGAAGCAGCTTATCTGAATGATTGCTATTTCTTCATATAGTTGCTCGGTGTTGCCTGATACTGAATATATGAATTATGGATTAATACATATACCCGTACTCCGTAACTACCTAGGTACATCTTAGCATTAGAAGTGGATACCTATGCACGCTTGCTACAAGTCCCAAGGATATTTATTACTAGATTGGCGCCAGGCATCTACACTAACCACTTATGGTGACAAGTAGCTTTCCTATATAATTTGCTGGATGGAATACGTCGGCCTACCTGAGATCTTCATATGATATTAACAGATGTCAATACTTCTCGCCACAGCTGAAAGGGTTCAGACGTTTACCCTACCAGAAAAATAGGTGAACAATACCTGATTGCTATAACTGGTTAGTATTGATGCCTGGCGCCAATCTAGTAATAATTATCCTTGTGACTTGTAACCCTGGTCACGTGGAATTTCAATGGACTAGTCCAAAAAATATGCTAGCACCTGCTATCGTTCCTGCAGATGATGCCAGGCCCGGCCAGCTGGCTTCCCTATCAGCAGCTGGACCGGTCTCTTGTAAAACTCGAATTGGCAATTTTTTCTATGACTGAACCGTGCGCGTAAAACATCAGTTCCGAATTAGGCCCGTTCATCTTGACGACTTCCGCGGGGTGGTTAGTGAGTCAAAATCAAAAAGAACCCACTGTAATTGAGGGCGCCCTCCCCATTTTCGGCATCAACACAACTACTCTCTCGGAGATACTATTCTGATCCTACAATTGCGTGGGAGCCAAGTTCGCCATGGCTGCTAACGAGAAAACCGAGATGGAGCCCCATAAGCTCTATGATACGATCCTGGTGCTGGATTTCGGGTGAGTAGTGACCATGCAAGCAGCAGGCAAGCATATTGGATGACTGCGGATTTGCTAACATACGTCGAAAAGATCACAGTTCTCGCATCTTCTGACAAGACGCATGAGAGAATTCAATATATACGCAGAAATGCTGCCATGCACACAAAAACTGGCTGACCTTGCCTGGAAGCCAGTTGGCGTTATCCTGAGTGGAGGCCCCTACAGCGTGTATGAGGATATGGCACCCCACGGTATGGAAGTGATGGCATCGTAGGTGAGACTAGTGCTAACGAAGACGGACAGTCGATCCTGCTTTCTTAGATCTGGTACGTTCGCCCTGTTTGAGACGATATCATGATGACCGGATTCTCGCTAGAGAAACCTACGTCTTGATATGTCCGGGATCCTCTAATCCAGTTACTGACGAAAAGTATTGGGCAGAATGTACCTGTTCTTGGCATATGTTATGGTATGCAGGAGCTTGCATACAGACTAGCCAAGGATAACGTAGTCGCTGGTACTGAAAGGGAGTAAGTTACCTCGATTTGTCACCATAGCTTATCATTCTACCCTGAATATGAGCACGATGCTACTGGGGCAATAGACCCCCCGATATCCTTCATTCTTTCCATTAAGAGTTTTTCAAATAGCTACTGACGTTTTAATTAGGTACGGCCACGCAGACCTCAAGGCCACGAAAGTCAGCGGTCATGTCGACCGTCTCTTCGTAAGCTAATGCCTTGGAGTCCCATAAAATGGATTTCTAATATGTACTGTTTAGGAAGGGCTTGAGGATAATATGCGCGTATGGATGTCGCACGGCGATAAGCTTGCTAAGCTCCCAGATGGGTTCCATACTATCGCCACAACTAGTAATTCCCCGTTCGCTGCCATCGGTCACGAAACCAAACCCGTCTACGCCATCCAGTTTCATCCGGAGGTTACTCACACTATTGGGTATGTATTTTCGGCCTCCAGATAAGCAGATTAGGGACATACACTCCTAAATCCCACCCGAGCCTGCCTGCCCTTAGGAATATGGCACCCTACTTTAATGACTCCCCTATATCTCTATTTGGTAGCTATATATGCTAATGTAAGTGTTCAGTGGTGAGAAGCTACTAAAGAACTTCGCTGTCAACATCTGCAGAGCGAAACAGACCTGGACGATGGCTAGCTTCGTCGACCGAGAGATCACCCGAATCCGTAAGTTGGTCGGGGATAAAGGCCAGGTCCTTGGAGCTGTGAGCGGTGGTGTAGATTCCACCGTCGCAGCGAAGCTAATGCATGAGGCTATTGGTGAAAGATTCCACGCCGTATTAGTTGACAACGGCTGCCTCCGATTGAACGAAGCCCAACAGGTCAAGGAGACACTCACAAAGCATCTGGGAATCAATTTGACCGTCGTAGATGCGTCCAAGCAGTTTCTAGACGGTCTCAAAGGCGTGTCTGATCCAGAGCAAAAACGCAAATTCATCGGCGGCAAGTTCATTGATATCTTCGAAGAAGAAGCGAAGGTAGAATTCCGGGAAGGGCTATTGTTGTTCCACGACTAACAATATATCTAGAGAATTGAGGATGCTGCGGTAAACTCTGATCGCGAAGGCAAGATCGAGTGGTTCCTTCAGGGGACGCTATATCCGGACGTCATCGAATCTATCTCCTTTAAGGGCCCCAGCCAAACGATTAAATCCCACCACAATGTTGGCGGATTACCCAAGCGCATGACTGAAGGCCATGGCCTGAAGTTGATTGAGGTATGTAAATCCACACATCTTATCAGCGAAGAATATGCTAATTCATGTAGCCGTACGTGTATCCTCAATTGCATTGGGATGATATTTTGCTAACTGATAAAGCTTGCGCGAACTCTTCAAAGATGAGGTTCGGCAAATGGGTCGCAGTCTTGGCATAGATGAGGAACTTATCATGAGACATCCTTTCCCGGGTCCTGGTATTGCTATTCGCGTCCTTGGCGAAGTTACCCCTGAGCGGGTTGAGATGGCACGCCAAGCAGACCATCGATTTATTGGTATGTAGACTCGAACGTGAGATCAGATTCTTAACACTAATCTCATGACAGGTATGCTCCGCGAAAGGGGACTGTACAATAAGATTGGACAGGCTTTCGCAGCATTAGATCCTAGCGTATGTATTCTCCATATTTCATCCTTATCCACCTCGAAAGTTCGCATGATGTACTACACACGAGTGTATCTCGAAGGATTCGGGAAATTATCCGAGCATCTGCGCTAATATTTGACGTTACGTAGCGTGCGGTGGGTGTGATGGGAGACAAACGCGTCTACGAACATATTGTGAGTACCATGATAGCCTACCAATCGGCACGCTCGTCTAACGGTGCCAGATCATCCTCCGTGCAGTACAGACATTCGACTTCATGTCAGCAAACCCATATCCGTTCGAGGCTAGCTTCCTTGCCGAAGTCGCGACTCGGATCACCAATGAGGTGGCTGGAGTATGCAGAGTTGTATATGATTTGACGAGGTATGTATTGTTAATAGGCGCCCTCCATACAAGATGAATCTCGCCTTTTAGGGCGCGCTATCTCCAATGCGTGTTCTGGCCATTATTGAAGGTCGGTACTGACTTTTAATAGTAAACCACCTGGCACGATCGAGTTGGAATAGGTATGAGAAAATAGGCCAGAAAGGCTAGGTTCGAGGATACAGGGAGTAGCACAGGAAACCCGCATATGTTTTCATACATTCTCGATTTGCGTTGATCCTTAGATAGGTACTCTTCTATAATCATAAGTAGACCTTCACCCTATGACCTGTTGACATGAATCATTGTTACGAATGCTAGCTAACATAATCAAAACCATGGACCTTCTGATTCCACAAGAAAGATACCAATCCCGAGAAATGGTCGTAGTTCAACTTGGTACTATTGCCGCGCTTCTTCCTCCAGCCCTCATAACGCCATTTTTCACTTTCAATAAGTCTCATCTATATCCGCATGTCGTCCTATACATTAGAGGATGTTCCATGGTTTTTGTTCAGAATACTATTTGAGGAAACTGACCACTGTCATACAAGCCACTAAGCCAGACTGTGGTGCCGAGGGGTGTGTGTTGTGTGCGGGGTGAAAGGAGTTGAAGGGGGTCTTGAAAGGTCCTAGACTTCACATAAGCCAGGTTTCAACTTTCTTCTGTATTGTTCATTTACTAGTAGTTTACGCCAACTACATTTACTACTTTGAACATATTTGACCGTTATCTTTTACCTCTGGATACTGATGCTTAGTGTGTATTGAAATAGCTTAGAAGGGGGACTATGAAATAATCGACATTTAATGACTACTTATAACGTAAAAATAAAGTTAGACATGAAAGAGACGGGAGTAGCTGTAGACTTTAACCAGAAGACATAGAGATGGAATAGCTCACTAATGCAACACATACGAATTATAGTTCACGACATATGATACATCCAAGGAGCTTTAAGGATATTACTACAGGATACTCGCTATTTCGTAACAAATGGCTATGAACTGATTCTCAATTTCCTAATATCTACGGAACCTCCCCGACCATCCTCGACAGGCTTGAGACTTATTCGATCTTGATACCCACCTTTCCGAAATGTGACTGCGCCCACTGTGAACGAGAGTGTTAGTCTTCGCATCTGAGAATCGATAAATTTTCTTAATTTCACTTACCATATATTCATAGGCTTCTCTAGTCTTGTCCAGAGTGAAAACCTTTTGGTCCACAACGGGGTGGATATCATTGGCCTCGATCGCAGCAACCATATCCTCCATCAAGGCCTTGGAGCCAACGTAGACCCCGCGTGCTGTGCAGATGCTTGATAGGGTTTCGAGTATACTCGATTCCACCTTCGCGCCGCCTAGGAAGCCGATGACGCTGATGATCCCCTCGAATTTGATGGCTTTGAGACTCTGGGCCGTAGTCCCCGCTCCACCAACTTCAATGATATGATCGACACCCGCGCCGTTCGACGTGAGCTTCTTCGCTGTCTCACCCCAGTTGGGATCTTCTCTGTAGTTAATAACGTGGTCTGCGCCGAGTTTCTTGAGCGTTTCCGCCTTCTCCTTGGACGATGTGGTTGCGATGACCGTGGCACCTGCTGCCTTCGCGAACTGTAGAAAACTGTAAATATTATCACACTACAATGCGATACGTTAGGAAACCTACCTGAAGCGCAAAGATACTAACACCACCGGTACCCTGCACAAGAACAGTCTCACCCGGCTTCAAAGGCCTCAATCCGTAGAGTGCGTTCCAGCTCGTCAGTGCGGCACACGTCAAGGTGCTGGCCTCGATAAAGTCGAGGTTCTTCGGCGCGCGCACCAGCCCCGCCTCGTTGAAGACGCCGTACTGGCGCAGACTGCCATCCAGCACGCCACCCAGGCCCGTGCCTGACGCCGCGACGTCGACGGGACCGTACTGGTGGCCCTGGTTGAAGAGCGTGACGACCCGTTCGCCCTTCTTCCACTTGGTAACCTTGGAGCCCACCTCTATCACCTCGCCCGCGCCATCGGATCCTGGGACCACGGGGAACTGGGTCGGGAAGGGGTACTTGCCGAGAGGGATGATCAGGTCTCGGTAGTTTAGCGATGCGCCGTGCAGCTTGACCAGGACCTCATTCTCGCCGGCCTTGGGGACTGCTGCATCCTTGAATTCGAGGCCGTCGAACCCTTTATCTGTGCCCGAGACGGACCATTGCTTCTGGCTTGAGGGGGCCATTGTGTGTTGAAAATAGGTAGGTATCACTAATCAAGTCTAGGAACTTTGTTATTATACCTTGAAGCGATAATGAGAAGTTTTTAGATAGAGACCCCTCACAGATAGTTGTTACTCCTAGACTATCCGCTTCTTAAATACACATGCATATCTAGCTGCTTAGTGATACATCGGGTGTTCATTTCAACGTCATGGACGCGATTATGTAAATATGATTCAGGTCCACATTTCTAAGCCCGCAAAACTGTCAAAAGGTGTTTCTTTCGACGTCGAATCTAATCGACAGAAATCCCCTTCTCTTCCGACGGAGTCATCGGAGCGGAGACTAGTCTAGTCTCGGCAAGTTCTACGTAAAGCTACCCCTTGCGAACGAATGCCGAGGCAGCTGTGCCGCCGTGCGGGACAGATTGCATAATTGATAAGCTAATAGATCTATAGTACTACGTAATATGAAGACCATTTCGGGCATATATTCTACCATGCTTACCAAGGTCGTGGGTCGTTTCACAGACTTCTATAGTAGTACATATACTAATGCGTGGTCTACTGCTCTAGACCCCTCCCTTACATGTGGTGCACTACTCGATGTGCAAGGCTTGTCGCGTGTCACTGACCGTACGGGTCGATGAGTATGGTGGGGCCCGGCTTTGACCGCGAGAAATTCACCGGCTTCTGAATTCGTGATATATATGGATCCTGGGTTGAGAAGTCGGCTGAATCTTGGGTTGCGGCTAAATGTGGTTCGTCAGTGAACTGCCGTCACCCTTGCCACTCTAGTAATATCGCATACGAAGATCGATCATCTTTGGCAAGCCATTCGATACTAAACGACCATATCATTGGTTTATCCAATCTTCAGGATGGTGGTCAATAACGAACGGCGGGGCTGAAACAGACGTATAAGTATCGAGACGACAAGAATCGAAGATGGGGTTTCCTCACAGTGACAATTCAACGGCAATCCGATTGAGACACGCCGCATGCCAGCAATGCTCAGGTCAATAGCATTTTCGCTCCTGTTCCTGGTGCTAGGGGTGAGCAATGTAGCTTGTCAGGAGTTTGACTACGTGGTGGTTGGGTCTGGACCAGGAGGTGGACCGTTGGCTGTGGATCTTGCTAAGGCAGGACACACTGTTCTCCTGCTTGAAGCTGGTTCTGATCTTTCGAAGGATCCGGTGTATCGAGACGTCTTCAGAGCCATCGAAGCGAGCAATGATCCGAGATCAAGATGGGACTTCTTTGTGAAGCACTCGGACGATCCTGAGCGGGAACTGCAATATGAGCATACGACTTGGCGCACGACCAACGGCTCGTTCTATGTGGGGCTCGACCCCCCTGAGGGAGCAGAACAAGTTGGGATCTGGTACCCGCGCGCAGCGACTCTCGGGGGATGCGCGATGCATAATATGGCCGTCTTAGACTTGCCCAGTGACGACGATTGGAACTACATCGCGGATATTACCGGCGACGACTCGTGGAGAGCTTCTGAGATGCGGAAGATCTTCGAGGAGATCGAGAATAACCACTACTTGGAGAACGGTACCACAGGTCACGGCTTTACGGGGTGGCTGGATAGCAGCCAGGATTATGGTTCTTGGCCTGGGAATGCCACTGATGGAACAGCTCTCCTGAAGAGTATCGTTGGGCTCTCTAGCGCTTCAGGAAATACAAGTAGTGCAGACATGACGGACGAGGAGCTTAGGAGTCAAGTCAACAGAGATATCAACGGGGCGGAAGAGGACCGAGACCAGACGATTGGTGTCTTTGGGATACCTTCGCATGCCGATACCGAAGGGCATCGTAGTAGCCCTGCGTCATATATCCACCAGGCACTTAACGAGGTTCCTGATCTCCAGCTGACAATCCAATATGACGCATTTTTAACAAGGATCGTCTTTGATCAATTGGTAGCTACCCGGCCACCAGTAGTTATGGCTGTAGAATATGTGATCGGTCCTAGCGCGTACAAGGCGGACCCTCGACACGATCCCAGTCGAAATACTACCAGCGGCTTCGCATGGGCGGCCAAAGAGGTCATTATTTCCGGCGGTACTTTCAACTCGCCCCAGATTCTCAAAGTCAGTGGAATTGGTCCGGCAGACGAGTTACAGCAGCACAACATCACTGTCGTCGCAGATGTCCCAGGGGTCGGTGCAAATCTTCGAGACAACTATGAAGGAAGCGTGCTATCCCTTGCGGCTAAACCGTTTGAAAGCTTTGGTGGACGCTACTCAGTACAGTTGAAAACGTCGACCTCGCAAGGAGGTCGTGACATATTCTTCTGGTAAGCATAATGTGCGATCGATATAGATACTACGTCCAGATAATCGCTAACTAGCTGCTGATGCCAGGCCCTTGAACGGGGTACTAGAAGGATTTTGGCCCGGATACCCTAACTATTACGGTCCAAACGCCCTAGGCTTCTCGTTCGTGCACAGGGGCCAGCGCAACTCACGAGGAGCCGTTACCCTGCGGTCTGCAGACCCCCTCGAACCACCGGATATCAACTTTCGCTTCTTCGAGACGGGAGGCGACGAGGACCTGCAAGCTATGATTGAGGCCGTGCGGTTCGGGCAAAACGTGAAAGCGGAGATACCAGAGAGCTCGGGCATGTCGCCGTTTGACGAGCTGCATCCCTGCACGGGAGCGGCAACCGCAGACTGCACCGATGAGGAGATCAAGGAGTTCCTGAAGCTGCAGGCCTATTCTCACCACGCGAGCGGCACGTGTGCCATTGGGGATGTATCGGATCCCATGTCCGTTCTTGATTCTAGGTTTCGGGTTAAGGGGGTTGAAGGTCTGCGTGTTGTCGATGCTTCGGTGTTCCCGAGGCCGCCGGGCGCGTTCCCTGTGCTTCCAACTTTCATGATATCGAGGAAGGCTGCGAAGGTCATATTGGAGGATGTCAGAGCTTGAAGAGTTTGAATCGTGAAAGTGTAATACCTTACTTTTAAAGTATTGATGAGTTGAACTAATCATGTCAGGAGGTGAGTTGACCCATGTACTAGCTCTTGAGAGCATTTTAGCACACAACACTTGTAGCTTGAGTCTTTTGGTCTTTCTGGATTAGAAACTAGGTGCTGCTTATCTGCGGCACCATCTAAGTTGTGTGAAGACATACATCTAGTTTCCACCCAACTATTCTGTAGTTTTGTTTGACCTCTTGCGACTGCGATTTGGCAAGGTAAAGCAAGGAAATCTTGTTTATAACCCTGCATCTCCAGCTTATGCGAATAATCAATTGTAACCAATAATCGTCTCGAAATGAGTATCTGGCATACGATCCATTGCCAAATCTAGACTATCATAGAGTTCTACCCCTGGATGATCTGCAGCTCAACGTCAGTGGGGTTGCGAGGAAGAGCTAAGATGACGTCCAACACTGCCCCCGTTCTCTAAGATATATTTTTTCAAAAAGCTGAATACTATATCGACTTCACCTAGATAGACTCATCTACATACGTATAAGGGATAAATTCTTTTTAGGTATACCTTAACTTGAAAACCTAATAGCTAGCGTAACACGATGACATCCTTAGCGGCATTCCGCAACCACATCCCGCACCAAATTGACAGGTTCGCCAACAGAACCTCACCACGACCCCCAGCTCAACAATTACAACCACAGCCAGGCCAGGGCACAGCCGCAGACTACGATGCGGCATCACAAGAAGAGCACCACCAGTACACGTCACCGGATGCGACTAAGACTCTTGAATTGGCACCCAGAGGTCACACCATGGTCGTTACAACAGCCAACGGCGCGCCACTACTAACCATCACGTTCGCCTCCAACTCATCTGACGACAAGGCGCCGGATCTTATCGTTCTGCGCGGGAATGGGGCAGGCGACGAGATCGCATCAGCGCAATTCCATCGCTGGACGTCGTCGAAGACGGACCTACGGATCCACGGGCAGAAGGTGAGAATCCGGAAGGACTTCGAGAGCAGTACGGGGCTGGGAAAGGCGAAGTGGGAGCGCGACGGCAGGAAAGCGATGCGTATGAAGGTAGGGAAGGAGGTCTTTGCTCGGTTCGAGGCCGTGGGCGAAGGGAAGCGGAAGAAGGGTACGGGGCAGTTCGATATCTTGAAAGATGGACTCAGTAGGGACCAGTTGGAGGAGATTGTCATCTCATGCTTGGTTGAGCGCGAGAGGATGAGGAGAGATGGAGAATTGGGTGGGGAATTACTACAGGAAGGCGTCTGGGAGTTATTCATGGCTAGCATTGGACTCTGAAGGGGACGAACTCATGACTACCACTTTATAGAATGTAAACTTCAGTGAAGTTTATTTCTAAAGCAAAGTTCGTCCGCTTCTTGTGTTTCTGTCTAGATTGTCACCAGATCGTTATGATAGGAGTAATATATTTCCATTGACTGGAAAATCACAACTCACTCTTCAGGTGGGAGATTTAAGATCTGTGTGCGGCGTACTTGTTGGCCTTCGTCGCCTAGATATCGCCCACTAGAATAGCTATTTCATAATCAGTCTTTCAATTAGATAGGAACACTAGATCCCAAATGACTTGCCTCCAGTGCAGATTACCCAGCGCAACATTGCGGCACCCATCAATGTATTTGAGAACCTCTTTGTCCGTTTTCTCGCCCCACGTCGGCAATTCCACCAGAGCACTGTACCAACGCTGGTATGCAGCTGCGAGCATGTGACCGACTCTGTCAACAGCTTGCTGTGTTGTATGTCCTTGATCTTTTAGGAGTATAATTATATTATGCCGGACTCCCTGTTCCTGTAATATATTCAGTGTACTAGTTGGGGGGGGGGGGGGGGGGGGGGGTTGGTTTATTTATAATTAAAAAAAAAAAAAGTAGAGGAAGAAAAAAAGTAGGATAAATTTAGATTTTGAAGTTTGAAATAGCAAGAAA